>SJYC01063697.1:0-41552 GCA_006408675.1 Madoqua kirkii
AGATGACACCACCCTTATGGCAGAAAGTGAAGAGGAGCTAAAAAGCCTCTTGATGAAAGTGAAAGAGGAGAGTGAAAAAGTTGGCTTAAAGCTCAACATTCAGAAAACGAAGATCATGGCATCTGGTCCCATCACTTCATGGGAAATAGATGGGGAAACAGTGAAAACAGTGTCAGACTTTATTTTGGGGCCTCCAAAATCACTGCAGATGGTGACTGCAGCCATGAAATTGAAAGACACTTACTCCTTTGAAGAAAAGTTACAACCAACCTAGATAGTATATTCAAAAGCAGAGACAGTACTTTGCCGACTAAGGTCCGTCTAGCCAAGGCTATGGTTTTTCCAGTGGTCATGTATGGATGTGAGAGTTGGACTGTGAAGAAGGCTGAGCACCAAAGAATTGATGCTTTTGAACTGTGGTGTTGGAGAAGACTCTTGAGAGTCCCTTGGACTGCAAGGAGATCCAACCAGTCCATTCTGAAGGAGATCAACCCTGGGATTTCTTTGGAAGGAATGATGCTGAAGCTGAAACTCTAGTACTTTGGCCACCTGACGAGAAGAGTTGCCTCATTGGAAAAGACTCTGATGCTGGGAGGGATTGGGGTCAGGAGGAGAAGGGGACGACCAAAGATGAGATGGCTGGATGGCATCACCAACTGGATGGACGTGAGTCTGTGTGAACTCCTAGAGATGGTGATGGACAGGGAGGCCTGGCGTGCTGTGATATATAGGGTCGCAAAGAGTGGACACTACTGAACGACTGAACTGAACTGAACTGAACTGAACTGACCAGGCTCAAACCCAGGCTCCCTGCATTGGGAGCGCAGAGCCTTAATCGCTGGACCACGAGTGAAGTCTTTTCTTAAAAATTGTTTTGGGTATATACTCACAGGTGGACTGCTGAACTGTGGGTGATTCTGTTTAGTTAACTGAGAAGTGCTGTGCTGTTGGTTATACCATTTGCATCCACACGCCCACGACCACGATCCCTATCCCTACAACCAGAGCACAGGGGCTCCAACTTTCTACCTCCGTGCCAACACTTGGTTTTTTTTTTTAATATCTAATTATTCTTATTGTTATTTTATTATTTTTACTTTTTGGCTGAGCCCCGAGGCTTGTGGTACCTTAGTTCCGAACCAGGGATAAAACTTATCCCCCTGCGTTGGAAGTGCAGATTCTTAACCACTGGCGCACCAGAGAAGTCCCTTGCCAACACTTGTTATTTTCTTTCTTTTTTTTCATGATAGCCGCCATCCTAGTGGGTGTGAGGTGGTATCTCATTGTGGGTTTACTTTGCATTTCCCTAATGACTGGGCTTCCTGGTGACTCAGTCAGTAAAGAATCTGCCTGCAATGCGGGAGACCTAGGTTCTATCCCAGGAAAAGCCGCTGGAGGAGAGCATGGCAACCCGCTCCAGGATTCTTGCTGGAGGATCCCCGTGGACAGAGGACCCTGACGGGCTGCAGTCAGTCTAATGATTCATGATGTTGAGCATCTTTTCTTGTGCTAATTCACCCATTTCTTATTTACATTTAAAAATATGACTGCTAGGAAACTTGAAATTACATAAGTGGCTCCCACTGTATTTTTCTTGCGCCGCACTATTTCAGATGTTTGAAAATGGAATATGGATGTGAGCAGACGTGCCGCGAGGGTTCATCCGTGTCCCGGACGCGGTGCAAATGCGTCACAGCGCCACCTGCAGGAGGTGGGCAGGTATCTGCAGATAGCTGCCGAAGAGATGGAGGGTTGCTTCTGTTAACTCCTGCCTAAGTCCACATTTAGAAGAGATGCCCAGGGAGACAGCTCTCCGATGGGGCGATATGGGAAGGAATGCTTACTGTTCAAGAACAGCAAGGGGACTTCCCTGGTGGTCCAGTGGTTAAGAATCCGCCTTGCAACGCAGGGAACTCGAGTTCAATCCTTGGTCTGGGAACTAAGATCCCACGTGCCAAGGAGCACCTAAACCGACGCGCTGCAACTACGGAGCCTGCGTGCCACAACTAGAGAGTCTGTGAGCAGCAATGAAAGATCCTGAATGATTCAATGAAGACCTGACACAACCATATAGAAAAATCAATATTAAAAAAGAACAGCATGGCCGGTAGCCCCTGATGTCTGGGTGAGAGTTGCTCTGGACCATGTCCTGGGTCATAGAGGTAACATCTATGGGGGAGTCCCCTTCATCAAACACTCAGGGAGTTTGGGTGGGTGTGGGCAGCACCCCCTCTTCTGGTACTGTCCTCAATGCCATACTTACTGAGCTACATCCAGCAATGATAAAATAAGCACCAAGTTTGCCCTTCCAAGTGCTCAGCCCAGCAAGGTGTGTTAAGGGGCACACCTTAACACATAGAAATAGCCAAAATGAGGAGGGCTGGGATGGAGGGAGGCACAGAGAGAGGGGTCAGGGCCAGGACGGGGGAGCACAGACTCTCACATCTGCCAGCATCTCACTTATCTGGGAATATCCTCTCTCCCAACTAGAAGGATAGTAACTCTCCTTGCTTTTTCACTTGATGCCAGGCCCTGTATGCCTGCTGTTGTACTGTACTACTGCACTTTTCAAGGCTCTATACTATAAGATTAAAAATGTTCTCTTCATTTTTGTGTTTGTTTTCTATTTGTTAGTTGTGTAGAAAGTATTATGGACCTACTCAGTCCAGTGCTATTTAGCCAATTATGTTGTTTGGTACCTGGGCTAAATTTGTTGGTATTATGAACAAATTAGATATATAAATATGCTCTTGGAATGGGACTTGTTTGCATGTAAGGAACTTACTGTACTGAAATTGATCAGTTATTTATTATTATTTTTTGCTGCACTGCATGGCTTGCAGGCTCTTTATTCCCTCAGCAGGGATTGAACCTGGGCCCTTGGCAGGGAAAGTCCTAACCACTGGACTGTCGGAGAATTCCCCGAATCAGTAATTTAAAAACTTCCAACAAACAAAAGTCTACATTTAGAGAAGAGCTAATACCTACCCTTCTGAAACTATTCCCAAAAATTGCAGTGGGAGGGAATGCTTCTGAACACATTCCGTGAGGCCAGCAATCAGATACTGATACCACAACCAGAAAGAGACATCACACACAAAAAAGATAATTACAGGTCAATATCACTGATGCACACAGATGCAAAAATCTGCAACAAAATAGTAGCAAACAGAATCCAATGATACATTCAAAATATCTTACATCATGGTTAAGTGAGATTTATCCCAGAGATGCAACGGTTTTTCAATATCTGCCAATCAGTCAATAAGAATAAAAGCCATATGATCATCTGAAGAGATGCAGAAAAAGCTTTTGATAAAAAATTTCAACATAATGAAGGTTGTATTTAACTTCCCTTGTGGTACAGTGGATAACAATCTGTCTGCTGATGCAGGGAACACACGTTCCCACATGTCTTGGGCAACTAAAGCACAGAAAGCATTAAGGCCACCAATTTGGAACATAACATTATTTTCCTTCTCCTTTGACTCCTATCCAGAGCAATTTCCTTCTGATAATTTGACTTCTGTGAAGGCTGTCTGGCTGTGGCCAGTGAGTGCAGTCTGAGAGCCTGAACTTGTGTTCCGAGGGAGCTGAGGGTCACAGAACAGGACAGGCCAGCAGGAGGTTATGTGTGTGCATCTCATGGGGGCTGTGAAGGATGTGGCTCATGCAGGCTAGCTCAGCTGCCCTTGAAATCACCTGTTTTCTTGGGTTATTATATTGCTTTATTTTGAGACCCTGCAGGGTTTCTGCGGCATTGGCCTTTGTTTGAAAATTCAAAGAGTCCTCCAATGGCAAGCTTGACTGTGCCAAAAAATTATCAGTGAAAACCCGAGTGCTTGAGATATTCCGAAAGCAAGTCACAGATGTCCCTGGTTTGCATCATCCTCTAGCCCAGGGGTCCCCAAGCTCCGGGTCATGGAGACTGATATCTCCTACAGATCAGCAGCAGCATTAGATTAGAAATAAAGTGCACGATAAATGTAATGTGTTTGAATCATCCAGAAACCATCCCCCCAAACTCTGACCCACGGAAAAATTGTTGTTCAGTTGCTCAGTGGTGTCCGACTCTGCTACCCCATGAACTGCGGCATGCCAGACTCCCTTGTTTAAAAATAGAAAAACCAGGAGCTGTTTTTCTATTGCTCTAGAGGCGTGGCCTTGCTCCTGGGACTCTGCACTTCTGCTTTCTTATTAGGTCCTACAAGAGGCTCCATAAAGCATCTTTCAAGGAGGTACAGATATAATAATGTACCCTTCTTCTGGAGGGTGGTCCAGCATGCCTGGAGTACTGGAGACCTGAGAGATCAGAGACACGGATAGTGCCCGAGGCCATAAAACTCTCATGCTTCATTGTCTTCTTATTTGCTTGTTTTAAAATTTTATTTATTTGTCTGCCTTGGGTCTTAGTTGTGGGATTTGGGATCTAGTTCCCTGATGCAGGATCGAACCTGGGCCACCTGCATTGGGAGCTCAGAATCTTAACCACTGGTTGAACAGAGAAGTCCCTGGTTTGGTTTTGTTTTTTTTTAATTTTCACTTAAAAATTTGTTATTGGCTGTGCTGGGTCTTCGTTGCTGTGCACGGGCTTTCTAATTGCAGCTCGTGGGTGCTTCTCACTGCTGAGGAGCACGAGCTCTAGAGGATGAGTTTCAGTAGTTGTGGCACATGGGCTTAATTGTTCCTGGGCATGTGGGATCTTCTCAGACCAGGGATCGAACCCGTGTTCCAGAGTTTAAAGATTCCTAACCACTGGACCACCAGGGAAGCCCTCCACTCACATTTCTGACCCAGTTGCTACCAATCCAGAATCTCATGACTTCCTCAGATCGGGTATTTTGCTAGAATAACTCATGAACTCAGGAAAATACTCTGTTTATGATTAGTATTATTAGAGCAAAAGCCACAATTTGGAAACAGCAAAAAGGAGAGCTCTAGGTCAAAGACAGGGTAGGTTCCACATGCAAGCTCCCCCATGTCCTCTCCCCATGGAGTCAGGCAGGACATATCACCCTCAGCCATGCTGAAGCAAGCTCATCGGATCACTGGTGTTCAGACTGTTCATTCGAGTTTTATCACATCAGCAGGCGTGAGTGAGTCGCGGGCCATGATATTGAACTCAACATCTACCCCTGCTTCCATCCCTAGATGACAGGCTGGCCGAAGCTTCATCTCCTAACTGCAAGGTTGGTCGTTAGGATGACTGGGCCCCCAAGCTGGGCCATAGTGTTGGCATGAACTCTGAAGGGGTCCAGGGACTCCTGAACACCAAAAACAGTCCTATAACTTGGGAAATCACAGGACCAGGGGCGATGACCTGACAAGGCATTTTATTATACTGCACTGTTATTGTAGTCCCCATTGTTGACCTTCATGCATGCTCAGTCACTCAGTCCTGTCCAACTCTTTGAGACCCCATGGACTGTAGTCCATCAGGCTCCTCTGTCCATGGAATTTCCCAGGCCAGAATACTGGAGTGGATTGTCATTTCCTTCCCCATGGGTTCTTCTTGATGCAGGGATTGAACCCATGTCTCCTGCATTTCCTGCACTGGAAGGCAAATTCTTTACCACTGAGCCACCTGGAAAGTCCCCTGCCATGCTGACATACTCTCTGTGTTCAGATTTGTGGTCCATTATCACATGACTCCTTAGATCCTAGCTCAGAAGTAGGCTGCTTTTGGTCCTGGTTGTACATATTAGCCACATTCTGCATATTGAAAAGCAGAGACATTACTTTGCCAACAAAGGTCCATCTAGTCAAGGCTATGGTTTTCCCAGTGGTCATGTATGGATGTGAGAGTTGGACTGTGAAGAAAGCTGAGCACCGAAGAACTGATGCTTTTGAACTGTGGTGTTGGAGAAGACTCATGAGAGTCCCTTGGACTGCAAGGAGATACAACCAGTCTATTCTAAAGGTGATCAGCCCTGGGATTTCTTTGGAAGGAATGATGCTAAAGCTGAAACTCCAGTACTTTGGCCACCTCATGCGAAGAGTTGACTCATTGGAAAAGACTCTGATGATGGGAGGGATTAGGGGCAGGAGGAAAAGGGGACAACAGAGGATGAGATGGCTGGATGGCATCACTGACTCGATGGACGCATGTCTGAGTGAACTCCAGGAGTTGGTGATGGGCAGGGAGGCCTGGTGTGCTGCGATTCATGTGGTTGCAAAGAGTCGGACACTACTGAGCGACTGAACTGAACTGAACTGAACTGATGAGTCCTTTGAAACTTATTCCCTTTTCTCCCTTTTGCCACACTAATAATTTCTATTTGGGGATTTTGAGATTTGGTGACCAAAGGAGGCTGGGGACAATCTTGTGAGGAAGCTGTTCTTTTTTTTTTTTTTTAATACGTTTACTTCTCTGCATATTTTGGCTGAGCTGTGCAGTTGCAGGATCTTAGTTCTGCAACCAGGGATTGAACCTGGTCCTCAGCAGTGTTAAGTGCTGTGTCCTGACCACTGGAACCCTAGAAATTCCTGAAACTGAGTAGAATTAAGGCAGGTGGTAGATGCCCTCTCTTCCCCCATGACCTCGGGGTAAAGTAACTGGAGATTTATTCCCTTTGAATCAAATCTCCAAGACGAGAATAGCAGGACAATTAAGGGAGGAGACTGGGCCCTTCCCAGACCACATACTTCTCATTGTCAAAGTCGGGAGACCTCCCTGACCTCACATGTACAAAAAGCCTCCTTGGAGGTCAAAAGGAGGTATTGTTAACTAAGGGCAGGTTACCCACAGGTCCCTTCAGTAGAATCCATCATGGCTAAGAGAAGATGTGTGTACACATATGGGAGGATCCTGAGATATACCAAATATGGACTGTGAACCAGGGAAGTCAAAATGCTTGGCCAAAGAAAACTCAGAAGAAACGCCCCATGAAAGTAATTCAAACTGCCATAAGGGTGCAACCCTCACACACCACAGAATTGCATTCATCTCATGCTAGCGAAGTAACCCTCAAAATTCTCCAAGCCAGGATTCAACAGTACGTGAATCATGAACTTTCTGATGTTCAAGCTGGATTTTAGAAAGGCAGAGGAACCAGAGATCAAATTGCCAACACACATTGGATCACTGAAAAAACTAGAGAGTTCCAGAAAAACATCTACTTCAGTTTCATTGATTTTACCAAAGCCTTTGACTATGTGGATCACAATAAACTGTGGAAAATTCTTCAAGAGATGGAAATACCAGACCACCTGACCTCCCTCTTGAAAAATCTATATGCAGGTCAGGAAGCAATAGTTAGAACTGGATATGGAACAACAGACTGGTTCCAAATAGGGAAAGGAGTATGTCAAGGCTGTATATTGTTATCCTGCTTATTTAACTTAGATGCAGAATACATCATGAGAAATGCTGGGCTAGATGAAGCACAAGCTGGAATCAAGATTGCTGGAGAAATATCAATAACCTCAGATATGCAGATGACACCACCCTTATGGCAAAAAGCAAAGAAGAACTAAAGAGCCTCTTGAAAGTGAAAGAGAAGAGTGAAAAGTTGGCTTAAAATGCAAAATTCAGAAAACGAAGATCATGGCATCTGATCTCATCACTTCATGGCAAATAGATGGGGAAACAGTGGAAATAGTGACAGACATTATTTTTGAGGGCTCCAAAATCACTGCAAATGGTGACTGCAGCCATGAGATTAAAGGGAGTGTGCTCCTTGGAAGAAAAGTTATGGCCAACCTAGACAGCATATTCAAAAGCGGAGACATTACTTTACCAACAAAGGTCCATCTAGTCAAGGCTATGGTTTTTCCAGTAGTCATGTGTGGATGTGAGAGTTGGACTATAAAGAAAGCTGAGTGCCGAAGAATTGATGCTTTTGAACTGTGGTGTTGGAGAAGACTCTTGAGAGTCCCTTGGACTGCAAGGAGATCCAACCAGTCCATCCTAAAGGAAATGAATCCTGAATATTATTGAAAGGGTTGATGCTGAAGCTGAAACTCCAATACTTTGGCCACCTGAGGCAAATAACTGACTCATTGGAAAAGACCCTAATGCTGGGAAAGATTGAAGGTGGAAGAAGGGGATGACAGAGGATGAGATGGCTGGATGGCTTCACTGACTCAATGGACATGAGTTTGAGTAAACTCTGGGAGTTGGTGATGGACAGGGAGGCCTGGCATGCTGCGGTCCATGGGGTCCCAAAGAGTCAGACACAACTAAGCAATTGAACTGAACTGAAGTGAGGGTGCCACACAGGGACTCTCTTCTGAGTCTGCCCATGTGTCCATCCACAAGTACTGCGGTTTTTCCTCTTAGTAAATACTCTACCTGCTTTACTGCTTTCCGTCTTGGTGGAAATTCCTTTCTGCAGACCTGAAGGGCTAGGGCTCTTGTCACTGACCACAGGTCTAGTGGCTAGGATCTGATGCTTTTACTGCTGTGACTTGGCCTCAGTCTCTGGGATCTCAGTCTGTTGAAGCTCCACTTCAAGCCATTGGAGGCTGAGACTACCCAAGATCAGAACAAAGGAGGAATCGAAGAGAGCCTCATATATTAAACTCTTAGATTCTTTGAGTTTAAAAGTAAGAGTCAACAGAAGAGGCACAGGCAGTGAGCCTCGTCCCAGCAAACAAAGCTACCAAGGCGGTCTTGGTCTTAAGGGGGATGGCAAATCCATTTCTTTAAAAAAAGTTCTCCAGGGGGAATATATAAAAGACCTAAGTTTGAAATGAAATTAAAAGATGCTTGCTCTTTGGAAGAAAGGCTATGACCCCAGACAGTGTATTAAAAAGCAGAGACATCACTTTGTTGACAAAGGTCTATATAGTCAAAGCTATGGTTTTTCCAGTAGTAATGTACGGATATGAGAGTTGGGCCGTAAAGAAGGTTGATTGCCGAAGAATTGATGCTTTTGAACTGTGGTGTTGGAGAAGACTCTTGAGAATCTCTTGGACAGTAAGGAGATCAAACCAGTCAAACTTAAAGAAAATCAATCCTGAATACTCATTGGAAGGACTGATGCTGAAGCTAAAGCTCCAATACTTTGGCCACCTGATTCGAAGAACTGACTCATTGGAAAAGACCCTGATGCTGGGAAAGACTGAAGGCTGGAGGAGGAGGGAATGACAGAGGATGAGATGGTTGGATGACATCACTGATTCAATAGACATAAGTTTGAGCCAACTCCAGGAGATAAGTGAAGGGCAGAGAAGCCTGGCGTACTGCAGTCCAAGAGTTCAGAAAGAGTTGGACACAACTGAACAACAAACGTTTCAGAAGCCAGACTATTTCCAAACTCTTTGTTCTTTACCTTGGATTGTCCCAAGAGAGTATTTTTTAAGGTAAGTTTTCAAGGATTCATCTTTTGCAAACATATCCAAATGCATTCCCCATTAGCAGTCCTATTTTGGTGATGAATAGCAAGCAATATTCTTGGATCAGAGGTCCGATTTCCACTTGAATGCAGTTTCTTCTCTTCTGGCAACAAGACCACTTGCAGAGATTTGAAAATCATGTACTTCCCAGGAGAGAGAAGGTGTATTTTACCAAAAGTTTTCCTTTGTTTTAGTCCTGAAGGATTTGTTAACAAGAGAAATCACTCATTACACACACACACACACACACACACACACTAATTTCAATATTTAATAGTGGGTTATATGACAATTTCAATATACGGTCATTAAACAAACAAACAAATAGAAATAATAAAGAGAGGTAACCACAAGAGAGAGAGATTTACACCACCAAATTGGGCCAAAACCTACATTTAGACTTGAACAGTGCTGGGAAGCCCCCAATAACAGCAATTTGGAGTCCCAGTTGGGAAAAAGGTCCCAGGTCGTGCATCCACCCCACAGGTGAGACTTCATATTGCAGCTTTGGGGGCTCCCGCTTATAATCCCAGGCCACAAACTGATGTGCAAAACTGCAGCTCTGGTTTTCTTTAACTTTTAATGCTGTTTGTTTCACCTTGTAAGTCACAAGGTTCCTTAGACCCCGGGGGACTGGTCAGGTCTCCAAGGGCTTAAGAGATTCCCAAGACTTACTTCCTTTCTTATCTAACTTATTGGTAACAATTGGTATGCTTGTGGGCAAGCATGGAGTTCAGGCAGGGTTCAGGCAAAGGCCAGAAGTTGGTCAGAGGCTTGCTCCCCTATTTCTGAAACTGAACAAGACTACCTTGTTATTTTCCTAACAAGGTGATTCTTGTTCATTTGAAAACAGCCTTTCAGAATGGCTGGTTGATTACAGTCCCCTTTCAAGACCTGGTGTGCGTTGTTGATGATTATGAGGTTGGGTTTGTATAGGGGTCATAGCTGAGCCGAGTCAGCAGGGGGGACCTGGACCATGTCCTGGGACACATCTCCAGGGATGTGGCCTGTCCACTTGGAGAGAGAGTCCAGATCCAGAGGCGTGATGACCTGGGCTGTGGATCACTTGATCTTGAACTGGGAAATGCTGCTGGGCTTGCTGATGAAGTCCTTGTCACACAGGTCAGTACTGCTCCAGGTGGTGGCGAGGAGGTCAAGGATGAGCTAGAGGGCACACCAGCGTGCAGCAGCACCTGCTGTTAGTACAGAGGCAGGCACTTGTCCTTGCCCGCCTCCATGCACAGGGCATACATCACCTCCATGGCCTGGCTCCACCTGGTGAGGTAGTAGTGGTAGCTGCCAAGGTTGAAGCTGGCAATGGTGATGTTGCAGGTGACCATGGAGTACGTGGAGGCCCAACTGTCCTGCACCACCAGCAGAGAGGAGGTGCAACAGGTAGACGGAAAACTTGAGTGTCGAGGGGTATTTGTTGCAGAGGATGCCGACCGGCTTGCCGTGCTTGGCTATCACCTCCAGGTTGAAGGCCTGCATGGCCACACCCAGCACCTCATCAGTTATGCCCACCTCGACCAACTGCAGCTTCTCCTGGCTGGATTTGTGTTGAGGTCCTTTAATGAACCGGAACCTGGTGGTCCGGAGTCGACGATAAGAAAGAGAGAGAGAAAGAGGCTGAGATTCTTTGGTTTATGCATAAAACCAATAAAGCTCTTGACACAGAGCTTGCACTGCTACACGTGGGCACCAGGAGCCCTCTCAAGGGGGTGAAGGCACAGTGTGCATTCTCGAGAAGGTCTTAGAAGCCCAGGCAAGAAAGTGAGCTCAGCAGGCTTCTGTGCTCCAAAGAATTAGCCTGAGAGAGAGAGAAAGAGAAAGAAAGACACAGGGATCCAAGCTCTGATGGAGCAAAGTGGTTTTATTCAACATAGTGTGGGTATATATACAGTCTTCAGTTCAGTTCAGTCGCTCAGTAGTGTCCGACTCTTTTCGACCCCATGAATCGCAGCACACCAGGCCTCCTTGTCTATCACCAACTCCCGGAATTCACTCAAACTCACGTTCATCGAGTCAGTGATGCCATCCAGCCACCTCATCCTCTGTCTTCCCCTTCTCCTCATGCCCCCAATCCCTCCCAGCATCAAGGCAGCTATTTTCAGCAAAGATAAAAATCAAAAGTCCAGACTTACAAATTATCATAAGACAATCCATATCAAAGACAGAGGGTTGTAAATAATCACTTTTACTGTATGGTTCATAAAAAGGAAGAGGGTCCTAAATAGTTACTTATCACCATATGGAAAAACTAACAAAGGAAATGCATGCATTCCTCAGCCCCGGAAGGGTTTGCCAACTCCTCTTAATTCCTGAATATTCAGGAATTAATAAGGGACAAAGGATTCATGACAGATCCAAAACAGCACACAGGAAGCCTCCTGTTAAATGCTTCCTGACAGACTTGGACCAGGCCTGGGGCATGGCCAGCACATGGGGGATGATGTGGGTCTCCTTGCAGCACTGCATCTTGGGGTGGGCATCCAGCATGGCAGACAACAGCATGGTGTCCCTCCAGAGCAGGAATCCCAAAAAGATGAGTGACAAGGCCTTCCCATAGAGGTACTCCAGGTGGTCCATGCCCACTATCACCAGGTCCTCCAGGGCAGGCATTATTAATTGGCCAGGCCATCTACTAATTTCAATAGTGACCTGAGCATGACTGTAGTCTTTCTTTTAAAATAAATTTCCTCAGGGCCAAACAATTAGACCCTTGGAGTGGAGAAATTTACTACAGTAACCCAAAAGTATTAGATGCAAGTAATTGGCCAGAAACTCAACAATTGGAATTGATTTCTAAAAGTAGCATAAGATCATGCATATGATAGAAAAGCATTTGCTCTAAATATAAAAGTCCAAGAAGTTAAGGAAATATTATAAATGAAAAACCAGTAAATTTTCAGATAGAAACCACAAGAATTATAACCATATGCACTCAGTCCTGTGAATATAGACAGTTCACTCAGTCCTTTTGTTAAATTTCTGTGAAGCCCTCAGGTTTTTCATTAGAAGTTTTCAGTTTCTTACTCAGTTCAGCATTATGGTCTGAAAGTCAGAAACCTGTATTTATCCCAAAGCTCTCTCTATATATCTTCTTGAAGAGGAAGCATTTTTGCAAAGGCATTGTAGTGAAACTGTGTCTATAATGACAAAAGAAGAAGGCATGTTAAAAATCTGATTACAGTGCAATTGACAAAGTAGCTTGGTTACTACTGTGGCATACAACACTTTCAGATAATAACTAGAATTATGACTGATAACATTTTACTAGAATAGACTAGATTTTTAGACACTCCAGTCACTAGAATATCTATATTTATTACTAGTAACAATTATCATACAATCTAACCTAGGAAGATTTATTACTGTCAGGAAGCATTTAACAGGAGGCTTCCGGTGTGCTGTTTTGGATCTGTCATGAATCCTCTGTCCCTTATTAATTCCTGAATATTCAGGAATTAAGTGGAGTAGCAAACTACTGGGAGGGGGCGGGGTGGGCTCAGGAATGCATGCATTTCCTTCATTTGTTTTTCCATGCGGTGATAAGTAACTATTTATGACCCTCTTCCTTTATATGAACCATATGGTAAAAGTGATTATTTACAACCCTCTCTCTTTCATATGGATGACCTCATGTTTCCTTGATAACTTGTAAGTTTTGATTTTATCTCTGCTGAAACTAGCTATCTTGTAAGACAGTATAAATACCCATACAGTGTTGAATAAAACAACTTTGCTCCATTAGAGCTTTGATCCCCGTGTCTCTCTGTCTCTCTCTCTCTCAGGCTAATTCTCTGGAGCGCAGAGACCCGTTGTGCTCACTCTCCTGCCCGGGCTTCTAAGACCTCCTGTGCCTTCACTGCCCTCGAGAGGGCGCCCGGTGCTTTCGTGAGTGACACAAGCTCTGTGTCAAAGGACTTTATTAGTTTTATGCATAAACCAGGGAATATCAGCCTCTTTCTCGTTCTCTTTTACTTTCTTATCATGGACTCCAGACCACCAGGTTCTGGTCCATTAAAGGACCTCAATAAGTGGTGCCCAGAACAGGTGCCTGGTACATGTGGCAGATTTGGACAGAGTGACCCCCACAGCCTATTGAGGCTGGTAAATACTTAGACATAAGTCAAACGGCTGGAAAGCCCTATCACTTTTCCATTTTACTTCAGCACTTATTTAAAGTTCCGGGATTTTCAGTTTTGTCTCAGCGAATAGAGGCTTGGCTTCAGACAGCAGTTGAATGTAACCCTTGGTTCCCTGATGAAGGTAGTTGAAATTTGGCACCAGGCCAAAGAGAATGTTGAACATGCCACCAGACAGGGAAAAAAATATCCCAATAGATTTTTGCCCTCTATGGGCTCTCACTGGAGCCATGATTTTGCCATTTCAAGGTAATTCTAGCCCTCCTGATATTCAGCAACAGGCAGAACATTCATTAGATGGATATAAATTAGATGATGAAATCTTACGAAAGACCCAATTAGAACAAAATAAAAATATTTCAGAATTTTCCTACAAGCCCTGCCTTGATTGCTCCAAGCACTCCTCCCCTGCCAGTGGGCACAAATCTCAAAGTCCCTCCCTTGCTAGAACCTAAAGATTCTGGCAACAACTCCCCTAAGACACCTTTTGACATTAAAACTGAGAACACCTTTCTGAATAACAATAATCTACCTACTCACTCTCTTTCACAACAGAGGCTCACTGAATTGCTGGCTTGGCAATCACAGGTCTCTGAAGCAAAAGGTTTCTCCACAGTTCCAGTTTTAAGAAATCCTGATGCTCTAGGGGACATCAGTAAGTTCAGTTCATTTCAGTCACTCAGTCGTGTCCGACTCTTTGCAACCCCATGAATCCCAGCACGCCAGGCCTCCCTGTTCATCACCAACTCCCGGAGTTCACTCAGACATTGAGTCAGGGAGGCCATCCAGCCATCTCATCCTTGATAGTCCCCTTCTCCTTCTGCCCCCAATCCCTCCCAGCATCAGAGTCTTTTCCAATGAGTCAACTCTTCACATGAGGTGGCCAAAGTACTGAAGTTTCAACTTTAGCATCATTCCTTCCAAAGAAATCCCAGGGTTGATCTCCTTCAGAATGGACTGGTTGGATCTCTTTGAAGTCCAAGGGACTCTCAAGAGTCTTCTCCAACACCACAGTTCAAAAGCATCAATTCTTCGGCGCTCAGCCTTCTTCACAGTCCAACTCTCACATCCATACATGACCACTGGAAAAACCATAGCCTTGACTATACGGACCTTTGTTGGCAAAGTAATGTCTCTGCTTTTGAATGTACTATCTAGGTTGGTCATAACTTTTCTTCCAAGGAGTAAACATCTTTTAATTTCATGGCTACAGTCACCATCTGCAGTGATTTTGGAGCCCAAAAAAATAAAGTCTGACACTGTTTCCCCATCTATTTCCCATGAAGTGATGGGACCAGATGCCATGATCTTCATTTTCTGAATGTTGAGCTTTAAGCCAACTTTTTCGCTCTCCTTTTCCACTTTCATCAAGAGGCTTTTTAGTTCCTCTTCACTTTCTGCGATAAGGGTGGTGTCATCTGCATATCTGAGGTTATTGATATTTCTCCCAATAGGTTGGTCATAACTTTCCTTCCAAGGAGTAAGTGTCTTTTAATTTCATGGCTGCAGTCACCATCTGCAGTGACTTTGGAGCCCCCCAAAATAAAGTCTGACACTGTTTCCATTGTTTCCCCATCTATTTCCCATGAAGTGGTAGGACCAGATGCCATGATCCTTGTTTTCTGAATGTTGAGCTTTAAGCCAACTTTTTCGCTCTCCTCTTTCACTTTCATCAAGAGGCCCTTTAGTTCCTCTTCACTTTCTGCCATAAGGGTGGTGTCATCTGCATATCTGAGGTTATTGATATTTCTCCCAGCAATCTTGATTCCAGCTTGTGTTTCTTCCAGTCCAGCGTTTCTCATGATGTACTCTGCATATAAGTTAAATAAGCAGGGTGACAGTATACAGCCTTGACGTACTCCTTTTCCAATTTGGAACCAGTCTGTTGTTCCATGTCCAGTTCTAACTGTTGCTTCCTGACCTGCATACAGATTTCTCAGGAGGCAGGTCAGGTGGTCTGGTATTCCTATTTCTTTCAGAATTTTCCACAGTTTATTGTGATCCACACAGTCAAAGGCTTTGGCATAGTCAAGAAAGCAGAAGTAGATGTTTTTCTGGAACTCTCTTGTTTTTTCCATGATCCAACGGATGTTGGCAGTTTGATCTCTGGTTCCTCTACCTTTTCTAAAACCAGCTTGAACGTCAGGAAGTTCACGGTTCACATATTGCTGAAGCCTGGCTTGGAGAATTTTGAGCATTACTTTACTAGTGTGTGAGATGAGTGCAGTTGTGCGGTAGTTTGAACATTCTTTGGCATTGCCTTTCTTTGGGATTGGAATGAAAACTGACCTTTGGGACTGGGTAGCACGCATTAAATCTTGACAGATCTAAAGTGAAGCTTCAGCTTGTATGAAACTTTTAGTGGATCTAAGACAGCACCCTCCTCCAGCGTGTTCCCATTTGACTCCAGGATTCAGTATTTTATGTGTCATGTAGGTACCCACCCTCATCTCATCCTGCCGTTCCTCACGCCATTCTGTCCGTCTGTCTGGATTGCTTTTCTTCCTTTCCCTGAGTGACTAGTCCCCATTCCCTGCCCTGCACTTCTTGCCTCGGTCTCCTGCTTAGATCTCCTGCCTTAACTGCCCCCTCCTGCATGTTCCACGGCCCTCTGGCCTGGTCCTCTCTGACTCATTCACGCCAGCACTGGAAATAGGTACTGGGGTACACAGGCAGAATCCCGTTTACTGAAGGATCGTGGATAAATAAAGAAATGATGCTGGCCCCAGTGGCCTGTGATGGCTGCAGTGAGAACTGTGCTCCCTCTGCACTGTGGCTTGGGACACAGATGAACTGCTGCCTCAGTTTCTAACTGAGGAGAAACTGAGAAGCCGAGCTGACTTACATATTTACATGATGCTTTGCAGCAAGCCACACCGGGGCCAAGGTATGGTCTCCTCCTCGTGTTTGTCCTTCTTTGCTTTATGGGTTTTTTCTTTCGTTTTTCTATCACCGTTGGCCTTTACTAGATGTAGGTTGCTTATGTTAGAAACTGGAGCTTACTTCTAAATAGCCAGTAGCTCTGTTTCTTCTTAGCAGAGCAAAATGTAATAAAACCAAACCAGAAACCAGCAGTGGCTAGCAAAGGCACGGCTTACCGTGGCTTTGGCTTTTATAAAATGGTGTCTGCCATCCATTAAACATCCTGACCGTTTGATTTTTTTCCCTACCTCATCCACCAGAGTTACCTAATCATAAATAGAACTTTGAGAATTCCTTAGGTGAACTATGAGGGAGAGCAGAGGGAGGTTTAAGGATCAGAGTGAGGGTGCATGTGTGCCTTTGCTCCTGCTGAGAATCTGGGGCCGCTGCTGTACAGATGACCAAAGAAAGCGCTTCACCTGTGTGTGGCCAGCGGGACCCCTCATTAGCTGAGATGCTTTAGCAAAATCCAAGTTATTGTCCTGTTCTTTCTTCGTTTTCTGAGACAGCATTCTCTTGGTTCTTCTGCGTCTCTCTTGACCAAAATCAATTTGGTGCTATTGAAATTAGTACTATTAAAGAACTTTTATTAAGTTTGATAGTATATAGGATGCACACACACACATATATATATGTGCGTACAGATAAAGCCATATGAGGTGATTTTTTACAGTGGAGGAAAACTATGGGTCAGAGAGGTTAAATGTCAAGGTCCCTGAGCTGGAAAAATGACAAGGGGAGAATCTAAACCCAGGTCGGTCTGAGTCCACTCAACACCTTCATTCTGCCTAGTCTCATTCTAGATAGAGACTGTAGTCATGTAGGTTCTATTCTCATTCTTTAGCCATACTCCTTATTCGTTCTGGGATGGTCTCAGTTACTCCTGGTTTTAACTACAACCTGTACATGGATTACCACCAAAATAGATGTTTATTGTAGGTAACCTCAGTTTCAGAGGAGTATTCTTATCTGACAGCCTGTACCTCTGAGGTGTTCTGTGGGTACATCGTACTGCTGCAGATGTTTACAACTTGTTATCTTTTATGCATACACTTCCCCCAGCAATGCTCATCTCAGTTAATGGTAGTCCTGGACACCCAGATGTATGTGCCAGAAGTCGGTTATCCATCACCTGAGGTTATCTTCTCTGCCTGACACCTCTTGGTCAAATCCTCCAAATGTCTCTTAAATTTATTATTTCCTTTGCATTGCTATTATAATACGGTAGTTTGACCTTTTTATCATTTCTCAGCTGTATGTTAATGATAATGTAACCAGTTTCCCAGCTTTTGATTTCTAATTTATTCTATTTAGTAAATTCCTTAAGTGCAAATTTGATCATTTAGTACCTTTCCACTGTCTGTAGCAAAGGCTTAGAGTCAGTGGCTCACAGGATTCACTTGGAGTGTTTTGTTTGACCTCCATGTGGCTGGCTTCATGTGATGATCATCATTGCTTAATTATACCGGTAGACTGAGTCATGAGATCTCATGGAGGTACATTTGGCAGTAATTAGATGAAAAGTGTTTGGTACTTGTTGGATAGTGGGTTATCCAGGCTATCTTGTTAGCAATCTCAGTCTATAAGGAAATCTATGTAAAGGAAAAAAAATCTGTTTTGTTTCAAAAGTATTTTTCAATATTATTTCGAAGTAATTTCTAGCCTCTTCTTTACTCTGGTTGATTTATAAAATGGATGTGCGTTAGCATAGGTGACTTAAGGATTCTGATCTTAAAGGAAAGTAATAATGTTCTTGTCCCACTTTTCCTGCTACTCCATACCTGTTTAGGCCTGCTGGCTGTTGATGGAACTGCTGGGACATAAAGTTATTTGTTTAGTCCTAAGCTGTGTCTGACTCTCTGCGACCTCATGGACTGGGCCAATTAGCTTGAGACCTAACAACTCCTGAATCTAGCAAGTATTAGCATGAGAACAGTCCTTGTAATGCAATTCTCTTAAGATAGGTTCAAATGCCTGATTTCTTAGAGGCTTCAAATTTACCTTTAGGCTCTTAGTTCTTGTTAGTTAATGCTGTTGGGTTACTGCTAGTACTCCAGAAAAGCAAAGGATAATTATTAACCACTTTGAGGCAGGATGAATTATAAAAATGTGTACTACTGCACAAATTGCACCTGAGCAGTGTGATATTACCTGTGCAAAAGAGTAAAGACTATTTAAAGAATTTATTGGAAGCTATTTTACGATCTCATAGTATATATATGTTCGCTTAAAAACAAATGTGTGGTTAATAAATTCTATTGTAAAGCGCTACAGTGACTTAGAAATTAAGAATCATGTCTGAATCAAAATGAACAACTGCCCTACTTTTTCCAGTTATATCTATAAATTATTTTAAAAGCTTCTCTGTCAAGCTTAAGCTGTCAAGAGTAGAATATCTGGAATGAGAAGAATCTAGATAATAAAAGTTAGTTAAAGATTTATCCCATGAGGGAAAGAGAGTAGTGACTGGTCCTTTGAAATAACACAATATATGAAGCTCCCCTTACACAGGGTACTGGCTCTGAAATATACACACAGACCTTGGGAAGGGATCAGTGAATCCAGACTTTTGCAAATCTAGCAGCTTCTCTTCCAAGTCAGCAGTGCTAAGAAGTTTACATTTAATATAGGAATAAGGGGGCTGCTGTAGGCTTCTGGATAGGAAGTTGGTATCCTGAAAATAGTTTTCAGATGAATGAGAGATGCCAGAAGTGGGAAACAGAGACCAGTCATGAGAATGTTGCACTTGATCCAAACGAAGAGTCAACAAATGCATTGGAAGTGAAAAAAGAAACTAATGGAAGGAGGTGACGAATAGTTTAGCACAGGAGGACCAGCTGATGAAAAGGAGATAAAATGGAGTGTGAGGTAAGTGGTGCTAACGTTCTAGGTAGGATTGCTGATTGCTGGTCAGTGGTGCAGTGACCAGAGGGGAGGGGTTTGGAACAGAGGCTTTTTGAGAAAGGCATGTATAGTGATGCAGGTATGTCAGTTAAGTTCCCCCTGCTCAGAAATGTTACATTTCTTCCTGTTGTTATGTCCTGCATTTTTGTTTTTATTGTTTTCTGTCTGCGTTGCCTTGTACCTGGTGTGTAGTACGCATTTGGTCAGTACTTGCTGAATGAGAGAGGAAACCCTCGTGAATTTTCTGAGTCAACTCTGCAACTTAGTGGATGGACCTCTGCCGAATTCTTTAAACTCTCTAAGCTGCAGTTTTCTTACACATAAAATGGGGATCCTAATGGTACCACAAATACCTACCTCCTATTATTTAGCCAGCTGCAGTGCTTAGGGCTGTCTCTGACGCATAATAGGCACTCCGTAGATATTAGTGACTGTTTTTATTTCCTGGCATTCGTGACTTTTATGATCTGGCTCCAGGCTGCTTTTCCAGACTTGTGTTCTACTGTTAGCTTTTCCATCCATGCTTGCTGGAAAGTTACCCGTTTATTCATTTCGTTAATTCAAAGAAGTATTTTTCAAGGACTGCCTGCCTGCCTGCCACTGTTCTGGATACCGTCTGGCAGCCCTCACATTCTAGAGAGTATGTGCAGACAAAGAAAGAACAGGGTTATTTCACATAGTGGCAAGTACTGTGAAGAAAAGCAAACAGTTGTGTACAGGATACTAACTTCACTGGGGGTGGGGTATGAAGGCTGGTTTGGCTTGGGGGTCAGGTCAGGCCTGAGAGGTGCGTGAGGCAATACCAGCGTGACCTAGGCCAGAGGTGCCTCCCTGCCCCAGAGAGTCTGGTTTCAGGTGAAGCAGGTGTTTTCTCTCGAGCCGAGGCTTCCTCTCTCTCTCCTGTTCCCTTATCCTCAGCTGGAAGCATGGTTGGAAACCCAGCAGGAAATTACGGGGGTTATAGTGAGAATGGAAGGGAAGGTTCAGTGGTACTTGGAAGGAAATGACTTTGTCAGCAGTGGACAGAAGAGACTAAAATGTGGTCTGAAGTCCACGGTGTAAGCCCTGGAGGCCAGAGCTTGAAGAGTGAAGGTGGGAGGGAACGTGTGTAAACGGTTGTGGCCTTGTGCTTTATTATTTCCCATCGTTTCCTAGAATTGGCGGAAGAGTTCCGCCGTGGAGATTTTTGTTGTCTTTGCTTTCAGTTTCAATTGTCTGTGAACACTGAGTAGACCTTTGATTTCTATGCAGCAAACGTGTATGTTTTAATACAGAGATTTCGTGGTTGTTGCCTAAATACTTGTATCGTCAGTAGCCGTTTTCACCTTGGCAGAACCTGTCCAACGAATAGTTTTAGAAGGTGAGCATGAAGGGCCTTGTGAAATCTGGGATGGTGGCAAGTGGTACTTGAATACTGCACACCCTTTGCAACATTTCTTTTCATCTTAGAACTCTCTTCATCTCAGTGATTCTAAGAGTTCATCACAGTTGGTCTTTCTTTATGAAGCTGTTTCCCTCTGGTTGACACAGTGATCTTAAATTCTGTCCATTTTTCCTTCTACCTGTCCATAACAGTCTATTCCATTTTCTTACCTAGTGATTGTGATTTTGTTTCTGGTTCAAAAATGAAAAGTTAGGTATTTAATGGTGATAAAATATAAATTAGAGAGCTTACTTGAATTTGATCTTTTTAAGCATTTTCTGTTTAATTCTTTGCAAAGTGAACTCAGCTTATTTAAGGAGAATCTGAGCAAATTAACTTGTAGAGGGTCTGGCCCTTGGATAGCAGCTGTTGAGCTCTAAGAGTATTAGAAATTTTTGGAGCAAAACCCTTGAGTTTTTTTAAGTGGGACTGTGGTGGTAGGATTTTTTTTTTCTACCCTAGAGGTCTTATTTTTTGTCTTTTAGGGCCTTACAAAGAGAGTTTGGCTGATAATTTTTATCTTTTAAAAAAATTATATTTCTGATTTCTTTGGGGTGTATTATTGAACTATTCTGTAGTTGATTATAACTCTAAAGTTATTGTTCTAAAATTCCAAGTTATTTCTTTCCTGCTGATTTTGACATAGCATCTTGTTACTACATTTGCTTTTCAGGTATCTCAACACACAGTTTATTAAAAAGAATAAACTGACAGAAGCTGACCTTCAGTATGGTTATGGTGGTGTAGATATGAATGAACCACTTATGGAAATAGGAGAGGTAGGAAATTCTTTAAAAGACTGGCAAACATAAACATGTTTTTATATACTGAAGTAATATGGTTCACTGTCTTCTTAAGAACACTGAGTTGACTGTCTTAAAATTGTATCCATAACAGTCTATTCCATTTTCTTACCTAGTGATTGTGATTTTGTTTCTGGTTCAAAAATGAAAAGTTAGGTATTTAATGGTGATAAAATATAAATTAGAGAGCTTACTTGAATTTGATCTTTTTAAGCATTTTCTGTTTAATTCTTTGCAAAGTGAACTCAGCTTATTTAAGGAGAATCTGAGCAAATTAACTTGTAGAGGGTCTGGCCCTTGGATAGCAGCTGTTGAGCTCTAAGAGTATTAGAAATTTTTGGAGCAAAACCCTTGAGTTTTTTTAAGTGGGACTGTGGTGGTAGGATTTTTTTTTTCTACCCTAGAGGTCTTATTTTTTGTCTTTTAGGGCCTTACAAAGAGAGTTTGGCTGATAATTTTTATCTTTTAAAAAAATTATATTTCTAATTTCTTTGGGGTGTATTATTGAACTATTCTGTAGTTGATTATAACTCTAAAGTTATTGTTCTAAAATTCCAAGTTATTTCTTTCCTGCTGATTTTGACATAGCATCTTGTTACTACATTTGCTTTTCAGGTATCTCAACACACAGTTTATTAAAAAGAATAAACTGACAGAAGCTGACCTTCAGTATGGTTATGGTGGTGTAGATATGAATGAACCACTTATGGAAATAGGAGAGGTAGGAAATTCTTTAAAAGACTGGCAAACATAAACATGTTTTTATATACTGAAGTAATATGGTTCACTGTCTTCTTAAGAACACTGAGTTGACTGTCTTAAAATTGTCAAGATTTAAAACATCCTAATGTTAAATAAATGAAATACTGTTATGCTTTACTAAGACTTTCACATAGATGAGAAAAATAGAAAAGATGTGGGAAAAGTATTATTTTAATAATTAAATTAATGGTGGATGAATGACAGAAGGTTAATAGTTTTGCTTTATGAAGAAGCTCATAAAATGTATTTAGAAAATGTTGAGACTCTTAAAATTTTTTAAAAAAATGTGAAGGACATAGACTTAAAAGAGAACCCAGAAGAGATGAAATAGAAATCTGTGGATGTAGCAAACTTTTCAACTAAGGTTTTATAAAAATAATTTGTTTCTGTAAGATTTTCAGTTAATGATAAAACCTTAATTTTGTTCCTTATTCAGAATGTCTGACATGTGAGCCAGTGTCATTTTAAATTAAGCCATTTATTTTCCTTATGTATATTCAGTTTTTATTTGCGTTTTGAAATAAAATTATAAATACCTCTTCTGATGGGTATTTACTTTTACAAATGTTTAAAGCAAGCACTGAGTAATTCAGCCTTGATGATTTTCAATTTTTCCTGGCAGCTAGCATTGGACATGTGGAGGAAATTGATGGTTGAACCACTTCAGACCATCCTTATCCGAATGTTGCTCCGAGAAATCAAAAAGTGAGTGCTGACATCGATCTTCTTAAGTTGGTTCTGATGTGCTGATTGAAATGGTTTAAAATACTGAACACTGGCCTGGCTGTCCACTGCACATAGGCCCCATTTTACTGTAATGACCCTCTTTTTCCATTTTAATAAAGCTAGTATTTTAAAGTGGCTTTATAATCTTTTGGTTTTGGTGGGGGCAAAACCACAAGATTTTACTGTGACATCATATGTTTAGTACATAAGTAAGTCTCTGAAGGAAGTGACTTCTTCTGTAGTCCTGAAACCTCTTGGATCCTGTAGACAGTGCTGCTGACTTCTTTGAACATGTTCTCAGTTGAAACTCTGGTGACAATAACCTGCTCAGGAAAAGAGATTCTTCCAGTTAGTTGGGTTACCTATACAGCCACTTAACCCATGAGGCAGATTTATGAGAAAAAGGCTCTAGAGTTGATTCTGCTTGTGGCCCAGAGAGGATGGCTTGTCTGAGCTACTGTGTGAATGGATTGTGGTGCAGTGTAAGTTTTCCTGTGGAGTCCAGAGCGGGGCATCCTTGGCTCACGTGTGGTCTAGAAGATTCTTAGTAGACCCTAGGTGACTGGAACTGCTGTGAAGGGCATTCCCTAGACCAGTGAATTGCCACATGATAATGGCAACTCCCTCTGAAACTGCTTTCTTTAAGAAGACTGAAATAGGGAGTTTTTTAATGGGAGGAAAAAAAGGAAAGCATCTTTCTTACTATGGGGCTCCTAATAGGAAATAAGGGGTTATGAAGAAAAGTTTACCAAAAAGGATAAGACACTGTTTTAATAGTTATTACCAAATAGGAAGTATGTGGTAGAAATTAATAACTTGTTCTTTAAAACTGATCATTCACACTTTAATAATTCTGTTGTTTCCAAAGGGGAACTGTTTTCTTCGTTCCTCTTTTCTCTGCTGAACTATGAATGACTAAAAGGGCACTCCCAACAAGGGTTTTAGGTTTTCTTTGCTAAAAATATCAACTTTATATTCTTGAAATTCAGCTATTTTACAAGTACAGTGGAAATATTGTTATACATTTTCTAAATGCACCTTTAATGAGTGTCTCTTTTATAACAATTTTGATCCAACCTAGTACATATTTAAGTGTGATTGTTAGCTTGTTAAAAGTGAATTTAAGGAAAAATTAAGGAAAGTATGACTGTGTAAGAAAAACAACAACTGTAGGATACTAATTCTGGAAAAGACATAGAGACTATGGTCAGAGACACTAGGCCAACTCACTTTAGTTTTGTTACAGTCAGTTTCCTTTACAGTATTATTTGACATGCTTTACTAATATCTCATTTATTTTTTTATGTCTGCTTTATTAAGTAGGTATTACATTTTCTAGTGAGGGGTACTAAGGCTTAGTAATAATAATAAAATATGGAAACTGTGTACCAAGCAGTGATTGAAGTTCTACATGCTAATCCCATTTAGTCCTCACCACCCTAGGAGACTGGTATGATTTACCATTTATAATGTGTTAATCTTCTTTGAAGATTTCGGAAAGTTGAGGGCCATCTCAGCCTTAAGGTAAAGTTATCTGTCAGGCTAATGGAGGATTTTTTCAAAAGCAGACTATAGATTGCAGAATCTTTCTGTTTGCTTGAGAGAGTCAATGAAACAATTCTTAGTTTAATTTTTTTTTTTTGGTGGTATCATTAAATGTGTACACACAAAATTTAATTGATAATCCCAAAGTAAAGTTGCTCCTTTTGTATAAGGAAGAAAGAAACAAGTGATGGAGTCATAGATTGTGCGTCAGAATATTTTCATAGTGTCTGCTTTACTGAGGAGAGATAGAAGTAATTCTGTTCATACAATAGCTTGTCTTTTATAGTACAATAGTGGAATGCCAACTGGGACTTTCAGTGTAGTAACAGCCTAACATTGATAATTTTAATAAATAAAATGCTGTAATTTCATGGATCTAAATGTTACAGTGTAAGAATGTAAAATTGGAGAGAAGAAAGCAGTTCAGTTTTTAAATGCAAGTAAAAGGAATTGTTTAGGTACTTAAGGATACTACTGAAAACACAAACTCTTTAATGTTAAATGGATTCAAAATTGCTTTCCTTTTTCCAGTAGCTCTGTAGTTAACTTTCTAGTGTCAGATAGTCTTGGAGCAAAGATAAAAACTTTAAATAAAATTCTTTGTTCACCTGTGAATTAGGAGCAATTTATAACATAGACTGCTGTGACTGATTTGTATTTTCTCTGACATGTTCATAGGCTTTTTATTCTATTTCTAAACTGTTAAGATTTCATTGAGGAAAAATATAGATTTCACTGAAGAAAAAATATAATGGTAGATAAAAATAAAATTTAACCTGTGTGTATTAGTCACTCAGTTGTCCTTGACTCTTTGCAACTCCATGGACTATAGCTAGTCAGACTCCTCTGTCTGTGCAATTCTCTAGGCAAGAATTCTGGAGTGGGTTGTCATTCCTTTCTCCAGGGGATCTTCTTGACCCAGGGATTGAACCCAGGTCTCCTGCGTTGCAGGCAGATTCTTTACCATCTAAGCCATCAGGGTCTCATAAAGTTTAATTTAGTAGGCTTAATTCTTTCATTTCTCAGTTTCTAAGAGAGGTTTAAATTTCCCAGCTCATTTTAGATTTATTGATTTTCATCCTTGCAGCGACTATTTTTGCTTTATGAATTTGGGGCCTCTGTTAGTTGTATAAATATGAGGATTATTCTCTTCTTGTTTTTTACTGTTCTTGTGCTCTTTTCCCATGTTCTGTCACATGTTAATATTAACAGTTTCCTTGGATTTGGGGGATTTTGTTGTGTTTGTGTGTGTATGTGTGTGTGTGTGTGTGTATCATTTAACCTTCTTAGTATAAAATTAAATATAGACAGAGGAAACCATGCAATGCAAATATATAGCTGAATGAATAATTGAAATCCAAATGCGCTTCTAACTGCCACCCAGGTTATGAACTGGAGCCATGCCAGCCTCCCAAAACCCTGTGTGTCACAGCCCTGCCTTTCTCCTAGAGACACAGCTGTCCTGACTTTTGCACAGTCACTTTCCTGTTTCTTTATGGTTTTTTCACCCATGTGTGCATTCCTAGATGCTATAGTTTAGTCCTGTTCATCCTAAAAAACATTTTAATCAACAGATTTCTCCTCCATCCTTCTTTTTTTTTTTTTTTCTCACTTGTAATACATTTGTTCAGGAATCCCAGCCATTTGATCCTTACACTTTTCCCACTATCTAGATTTCTCCAGTCGAGGGCATGAGGCCCATTTATATGTGTCCCTTTGTCCTGTGTGTTTCCTGTAAATTGGCAGTTAAGTGACCTACTCAGACTCAGGTCGGTTCTCCCTGGCAAACCAAGATACTTTGTTCTTTCATAATGTATGATTTTTTATGCTTTTTTAAAATTTAAGCAGCCACTGATGCTAAATGCTGGCATCTTTTACTTTATTGAGATTTGTAAAATAGTGCCACTTTAATCCTGTTGTTTGATTTTCATTTTTTAACTTGAAAAATTTTATAAAAATATACTTACCCTTGTCTATTTGGTTATCATATACGAAAGACAAAATAACTGCTTTTTTCCTTTTTTTACCCATTTGTCAGGATAATGAATTGGTTTGCTGTCATCTTCAGAAAGTGGCCAGTTAGCTTTTTCCACCCAATATATCATGATGAAACATAAAGACTTAAATATATTCTATTTGTTTCTATTGTCTCAATTTTATTAAAGTTTGAATAGCCTCTCTTTGGTTAGTTGGTGTTAGAGTCTTTTCGCAATGAAAAGACTTCGTATCCTTGATAACTTTCTTGCTATCTCATATGTCAGGATGTTTCAGGCTTATCTTGTACATTTCTTCCTCAGACCTGGCACCGGCTACTTAGTGAAAAACTTAGTTCCAAATACACAAATGATATGTAGATGCATTCTTGAAAAACATTGAATGCTCCAGATCTTTTCCTCTCCGTGGAGGTAATCCCTGTTTATCATTTGGTTAACTGTCTTTTCAAAGTTTTTTCTATGAATTTTTATATCTATGTATAGAAATAAATATGATACATAATATTATTTTGTTTTCTTTTTTCAAGTGCATAATTTTTCATTTTTTTCTAACTTTTAAAATCGTTTATGACATACTGATTTATCTATCTTGATAATTTTTCTGTGTTTGTACACAGAGATCTTACCTTCCTCCTTCTTCCTGAACTCTATATTGAGTACAGTTCTATCTCATTTTATTAAACTCTTCTCCTAGTGATGTATATTAGGTTATTTCCAGTCTTTCCATTAGTACAACTCTGAGTTCTGTTATGCACATATGCAGCTTTTTAGAGCCACAGAGTATATGTATTTAGAATTTTGCCCTCTATAAAGTAACTGTTCTTCCAAAGGCAGAGTATGGGAACCCATTTCTCTACCACTCATCAAGTCTTGATGTTACCAAATCTTGCTAGTCCTTGATTTCCCAGTACCACTGGAGGTGCCCTCGAGTGGATACCACAGAGTCTGGGTGCAGGCAGTTTTCTTCCTCCTGGGACTACGCTCACTGCTCCTGCAGGGACGCACTGAGCAGCTAGTCTGTCAGTGAGCTCACTGGTTTTGCGCCAGCCTGCTTTCTGTAATGCCACTCCTTGCCCATCCTCCTTCACATCTTCCATCCCCTTCTTGTAGCCATCCTTTTTCTCTTCTGCATTTTTGTTTTTCTGTGCTATCTAGTCTTCATTCCATCTTATTTTCAATTTCTACAGGTCCAAGGGCTACTGCCAACAATGGAATATTAAAAAGTATCCTTCCTGTCACTTCTCAGGTTTGGATTGAGGCAGGAGACTGCATTTAATTTAATCTTCTCATAATCACAGGGGGCAAACGAAGGTTCACCAAGAGATTAATTTGCCCATTGTCACATCGCAGAATCAGGATTTATGAAGAGTTTCAGCCATTTTTTTTTTTTGCTGCACTGGGTTTTCGTTGCTGCCTGGGGGCTTTCTCCAGTTGTGGCGAGCAGGGGCTACTCTCTAGTTGGGGTGCGTGGGCTTCTCATTGCGGTGGCTTCTCTTGTTGCGGAGCACAGGCTCAGTAGCTGTGACTGACGCACAGGCTTAGTTGCCTCCTCGGGCATATGGGATCTTCCCAAACCAGGAATTATACCCATGTCCCCTGCATTGGCAGGCAGACTCTTAACCACGGTTAAACCAGGGAAGTCCCTCAGCCTAACTTTCAATGACCATCACAAACCTAGTCTGCCCTCTTAAATGCCTTGGTTTTAAAATCACACTTGGTGCTTTTTTTTTTTTTGGTCTCTTAGCTTTCTTCTGCTTCCGTTTTGCTCAGTCTGTACTTAAAATGCTAGCTTAGTGATGCGTCACTCATTTACCAGGCACTGTGTTGTGTACTTTCTTGGATTATGCTTAACCTTTACCATATCCTCTTGAGAGTGGGTGCATTTCTTATCCCCACTCTACAGAAGGAGAAATCTCTGAGTACAAAAGTTTAAGCACCTGCACATGGGGACATATTAATGCAACCAGAACTTGAACCTAGGCAGTCTGACTCCAAGATCTGGGGCTTAAGAACTACAATAAACAATTCCTATAAGCTCCCACCTGAGTGATTTCATTATGGTTGTAGGCATTTTCCACTTAGTTCTGTCAAGATCAAATAATGAACCACATAATAAAAATTCTTTATATTGTTTATTCAGGGCTCATCTCTTGGGTTCACTGTTCTTAGATAAATCCAGAGCTTATTCCCATAACCAGCTTAGTCATTGCTTTTATATAATACTACCTTATTAGCATCATTTCAGTTTATTTTCATTATCTGTCAAATTAATGGAAATAAATTATAACGATTTTGTCGTACATTTTGTGCAGTTATAAAAGGATGTGGTGATCTTAAAGATTGAATAATTATGCCTAAGGGTTTCTGAGTTCAGATGTTATTCTTACAGTAGAAGACAACTTAGTCATTAAGCACTAGGAGGATTGATATGCTTTCTAGGCAGTACTTTACCAGATTGCTGCTTCTCTGGGCCTTCTGGGGTCAGAAACAAAAAGGGCAGGAGTAGGAGTGGGTGTTTTCTGGGTGCTGAGCAGGGACAGTAGAATTTGGTCATGAAATAACTTTAGGTAACCTGATTCAGATGTTTCTCACTTTGTCCCAGACAGAGTTAAAAGGCAAAGAGCTATGCATTCCAAATTGATAAATTAAGTCACATCATTTCTTCACCAGATTTAACTTGGGCTTAGGAGGGAAGGTGAGCAGAAGACATGAGCTCACCTAGTGTCACCTTGTATGTATTTATTGTCCTTATTAGTGATAACAAAATGTAGACTTTGTAACCAAGATTTTGTGACTGTCAGAAGGACTGTAGCCATATTAATTCAATCACAAAAAACTTTTCCCAGAACATCCAGATAATTAAAGGAAGAAGGAAAGAGGCTTAGAGGGAGGTGGAGACAGGGAAGGACACTAACTTACAAAGGTTATTGCCCCAGTGATTCTCCTAAATGTTAGGAACGCTTTCTATCCAAGTGTAAAGCCCAGATGATTGTACTGGAAATGATGATGATATACTTTTCTGTTGCTTTTTTTGTAAAATAATTATTCATTCAAAGAAAGAAAATATTTAAAAGTGAGGTGGAAGATTACAAATAGAAAGATAAACCTTTGACTGGATAATGGTTTGATTTAGGCATTATTACTAGATTTAGAACCTTCCAGCATAGAGCCAGGCTGTTTTACTGTGGCTTTAGGCAAACGTTTTTTTTTTCTCTCTCTGCCTATAATGAGAAAAATAAAAAATTCACCTACATTTCTTATTGTGACTAAGACTTGCATCCCAGTAGTGCCCTTGACTGGACTAGGAGCTTATCAGAAATTACATAATTGTGTCACATCTATTGAGAAATATTGAGTCACAGCTCAATAATTGAGATGATTTTAGATCCCTTTGTAGCTGTAAAGCATATCTCGGTAAATTCTAAGTAGAGAATTACCTTTGTGCTTAGATGAAAGCAGCTCAGTGGCTCTAGCATATATCTTAGAGAACAATAGCTATTAGTCATTTCAATGAGCAAAATACTGTATAGAGTGTACTTTTGAAGAATGAGTCCCGTCAGAATACTGTAGGCATACTGTGATGGTTTAAAAACTGGATTCTCAGACCAAATCCTCTAGTAACAGAGTTTGTGGTCAGTGAAATTCAAATATTCTTAACCACTGGTATTGCAAGTCTTGAATTGATGGGTTTATAGCTACTGTATTAAAATTGAAGAATTATCTTACTATCAACATAGTATCTTTTAATTTTACAATTAAGCTTTTCTGTTGTTTATTGAAATGACATCTAATGGGTACATTAACTGTCATAAATAGTAATTCAGCTGCAGTATTAAAAATTGCATTTTAAGTATCATGGGTGCATTGACCTTTAAAACACTTCATAATAAAGTGATTAGAATAAGAATAGAATAAGCTGCCGTATTTTGGCATACTTTGGTATATTTCCATGGATACTTGTATTCTCAAGAATGTTTTTTGTTTTACCTTGTTTTAGCGATCGTGGTGGAGAAGACCCAAACCAGAAAGTAATCCACGGGGTTATTAACTCCTTTGTTCATGTTGAACAGTATAAGAAAAAATTCCCTTTAAAGGTAACAAAGCTTCCTTTTAACATAAATTATTAGACCTTTAGTTTCTTAGGTTGCTTGTTCTTATTTTTAAAATATGATTTAATTGATTTATTTAGTTTTATCAGGAAATCTTTGAGTCTCCCTTTCTGACTGAAACAGGAGAGTATTACAAACAAGAAGCTTCAAATTTATTACAAGAATCAAACTGCTCACAGTATATGGAAAAGGTAGGAAAGCATTATGTTAACTATTGTCATCTATTATATATCAGGCGTGGCTTATTTAATATTAGTTATCTTAGTTAATATTTTTTTTGGTGGAAAAGGTTCCATTTTTCTTGGTCAGTCATTGTTCTTGCTTGACATTTTCCATGAGAAAAAGTACTGTTCCAGTTTTCATTGTGGTCAGTGCTTTCTGATAATTCTGATTAATCTAAAATTAATATATATCATATTCTTGACAAAATAATAAGCTATATTTTATGTTTAGTAGATAAGAGAATAGGCTAAGTACAAAAGCTAGATATTGGGAGTTTTTTTCTTTCTTTCTGTAAAATAGAAGGAAAAAAATAGTAAAATTATAATAATTCTAGATACTTAGTCTTTGGTCTGTTAAGTTTGTGGAGACTGAGAAAAACTTGCATGAGAAATTTTAATCATTAAACCAGCACATTGATAACCATATTTAAAATGGCTATGAATATTTCCTTAGTCAAAGAATAATCAGATTATAAATTCAGTCATCAGATACATTAGACATTTTAACTAGTTTTCTTCTTCCACAGTGTTGAATCTCAGGCATTTATTATCAGATGATTTTTGTTAGTTTGTTCACCTTAAATAAATGTCTGAAGTGGAAAAGCTGTAGTGAAGCCTCCATAGGACATGGGTCAGGAAATATCAGTACTTACTGATATGATACACTGGTGTCTGTTCCATAAACCCAGGTCCCGGAGTTGCTTAATTCTCTTTTGCTTTGTCAGTGATTAGCTCTGGGACCTTGAGTAAGTTATCTAGGACATTTTCCTCCATTAAGTGCAGGTTACACAAAATCAGTGGGTCTTAGCTTTTAGCCCTTTTTACATCTTAGACTCTTACTAAAGGTTCTAGATCCAGTCTTGAAAGGTATACACAGAGTATCAGTGATATATAAATTCTCATCGTTATATCTGACTCTCAAAAAAAAGCTGTTGGCAAACGCTGAAAAGAACCCAAATGTCTTTCAGGAGTTGAATAGACAGGCAAAATGTATGTACATACAATGAACTATCATTCAGACTTAGAAAACAATAAAGTTCTGACACATGCTGCAGGATGGATTAACTTTGAAGACATTATGCTGAATTAAAGCAGCCAGACACAAAAGAACAAATATCTTATGGTTTAACTTATACAAAATGTCTAGAATAGACAAAATCAGAGAGGCAGAAAGTAGATTAAAGGTTTTGGGGAGAGGAGAACAGGGAGTTATAGCTTAATGGTTTCTGAGCTTCTGTTGGGTGAAAGTTTTGAGAATAGACAGTTGTGCAACATTGTAAATGCAATTAATGCTACTAGATTGTATACTTAAAGATGGTTAAAATGACAAATTTTATGTTATACATATTTGATCACAATTTAAAAACACTAATAATATACCAGAAATCATTGAATTGTATATATAGGACAATTGGTGTCAATAAATAAGGGAAAAAATGCAGACCAGTTAACTTTTATTCTTTTTCATGAGGCAGTGCTGAAGTGTAGCTTAAATAAGATTTTGAAATGATTTATGGAATGGAACTTTGAATTGTGAATAGAATTATATAAATAATTCTATTTTTTAATTTGCCATGTAAGTTACTTACTGATACTTCAGGTGTTTTCTCATAGTAGTTCATGACTGTAAGAATATATTTCTAAAGGTTCTAGGTAGATTAAAAGATGAAGAAATTCGGTGTCGAAAATACTTACATCCAAGTTCATATACTAAAGTGATTCACGAATGTCAACAACGAATGGTAGCAGACCACTTACAGTTCTTACATGCAGAATGTCATAATATCATCCGACAAGAAAAAAAAAATGGTAAGTGATACCAGACATCAATAGGATAGGAGTGGAAGTATAAGCCCACTTTTCATATCATCTTCCAGCCTTCTTAGGCTTCAAACATGTAGATGTGTATAAGAGACAGGAATGGAACTTTGAATTGTGAATAGAATTATATAAATAATTCTATTTGTTAATTTGCCATGTAAGTTACTTACTGATACTTCAGGTGTTTTCTCATAGTAGTTCATGACTGTAAGAATATATTTCTAAAGGTTCTAGGTAGATTAAAAGATGAAGAAATTCGGTGTCGAAAATACTTACATCCAAGTTCATATACTAAAGTGATTCACGAATGTCAACAACGAATGGTAGCAGACCACTTACAGTTCTTACATGCAGAATGTCATAATATCATCCGACAAGAAAAAAAAAATGGTAAGTGATACCAGACATCAATAGGATAGGAGTGGAAGTATAAGCCCACTTTTCATATCATCTTCCAGCCTTCTTAGGCTTCAAACATGTTTAAGCAGTATGTCAGTACGTTTTTCAGTATGCCTTTTTACAGATTATTAATTATCTATTTTAAAGGACTGTTTGGAAAAGTATATTTTCAAACTATTTTCTAAAGTCAAAAGAAAAACTAGGAAAGTGTGTTTGCACATTTTAAAAAATCACAGGGACTAATTTCTTTAATACATTAAGAGTTTCTAGAAGGAGGAAAAATAAAGAACATGAAAGGGAAATAAAAATAGATTTTTAGTATCTGAAGATGCTCAGCCTCAGTCAAAATTGAAATACAAAGTGAAGATATGAGATGTTAACAATAAGCAGTGAAAAAATGGAATTTTTTTTTAGAAAAAAAGCAATGAGAATTTTTCAATAATAGAGAATAAATGTAACAAGATATGTGCCAGACTCACACAAAAAACTGAACATTGTTGAAAGCAGCATTGATAGATCCAGGGCAGGCTTTGCAAAACCTAAGATTTTTTTTTAAACTCTGAAAGTTACACTGTTAGCCTGAATGGTCAAGACAGTTTTGAAGAGCACAGTGAGAAACCTTTGCAGGATAGCATGACTTCTAAAAATTATAGTAATTAAGAAAAGGAAGTGGCACAAGGGTAGTCAAAGTGACCAGTGGAAAAAATGAAAAAGCCAGGAAATAAGTCATGCATACGAGGGTATTTCATTTAAAACCAAGGCGGCCTGCAGAGCAGTGGATGAAAGATAGTATTTTGAACACACAGTGCCAGGTCCGTTGGATAAACAGTTGGGGAAAAAGTGAAATTTGATCACTACTTCAAACACTGTATACAGAGTCAGTCAATTCACTTTGGGTTTTTGATCTCAGTATAAAGCAGTAATGCTTCCAGAAGATAACAGAATAACTTCAGGACTTGAGGGTAGAGAAAGATAATTCAAATGAGACACAGAGACACAGAAACCACTAACCACAGGGAAAGATGATCAAGTTTATTACTTTATCATTAAAAGCTTAAAATCAATACAAAACCATAAGACCATTGTATCATCAAAAGAGCATCACAATAACAGTCATAGGACAAAGGAGCCAAGAATACACGGTGTGGAAAGGACAGTCTCTTTAATAAATGTTTTTGAAGAAATTGGATGACCGACTTAATACCATACACAAAAATTAACTCAAAATGAATTAAACACTTTAACTTATGACCTGAAGCCATAAAACTCCTAGAAGAAAGCAAAAGTGATGAGCTTCTTGATACTTGTCTTAGTGATGATATTTTAAATCTGACACTAAAGTGAAGGTGAAAGCCACTCAGTTGTGTTCTACCCTTTGCAACCCCATGGACTATGCATGGATTCCCCGCGCCAGAATACTGGAGTGGGTAGCGTTTTCCTTCTCCAGGGGATCTTCCCAACCCAGGGATCGAACCCAGACCTCCCGCATTGCAGGCAGATTCTTGACCAGCTGAGCCACAAGGGAAGCGAAAGTAAACACGTGGTTTCTGCATCAAACTAAAAAACTTCTGCCCAGCAAAGGGAACTATTAACAAAATGAAAAAGCGACCTACTGAATGGGAAAAAAAATCACATATCTGATAAAGGACTCATACAACTCAATAGCAAAAAAAAAAAGATTGAAAAATGAGCAGAAGACTTGAATAGGCATTTTTCTAAAGAAGCCTCCAAGTGGCCAAACAGGTACGTGAAAAGGTGCTCACCATCATTAATCATCAGGGAAATACAAATCCAAACCAGAATGAGGTATCACCTGGCACCTGTTAGCATGGCCATTATCCAAAAGACTAGAAATAACAGATGTTGGCAAGGGTATAAGGAAAAGGGAGCTCTCGTGTCCTGTTGGTGAGAATGAAAATTGGTGGAGCCACTATGAAGAACAGTATGGAGGTTTCTCAGAAATTAAAAAGTAAAACTTTCATGTGATCTAGCAATTCTACGTCTGGATATTTGTCCAAAAAGAAAGAAAAAAAAACGCTAAAAAAGATATAGGCATCCCAGTGTTCACTGCAGTATTATTCACAAGAGCCAAAATAAGGAAACAAGTGTCTGTCAATAGGTGAGTGGATGAAAATAAACACACAAACACATAGAGAAACATCATTCAGCTGTGTAAATGAAATGAAGTGAGCTCATTAATACAGGGAACAGATACAGTGGTTGCTGAAGTCAAGGTGGATGGGTGAAGGAAGTCAAGAGGTTTAGTAACTTCCAGTTAATAAAAAAATGGGGATATAATAATATGTAGCATGGTGACTTGTTAATAATACTGTGTTACATATTTGAAAGTTGCTAAGAGAATAGATTTTAAAAGTTCTCATCACAGAAAAAAATTTATAAATATGTATGGTGAAAGATGTCAACTCGACTGATTGTAATCATCATTTTGCAGTATATAACAATATTGAACATCATTTTGTTATAATCCTTAAAACTAATATATATGTCAGTTATACTTGAAAAAAAGACAGTCATAGGGTTATATATTTGCAATTGTTGAAAAAGGTTTATGTCCAAAATATAAAATAATTAGGACATTTGAACAGGCACTGTAGAATATATATATATATATGTATATATATCCAGATGGCCAATAAACATAAAAAAGTCTCTCAATCTCACTAAAACAGAAATACAAATTAAAATCACATTAAAGTGACAGTAATTAATCACATTTTTATATAAAATGAAAAACTGAAAATAATAAGTGTTTGGAAGTGTATAGAATAATAGGAACTTGTTATACATTGGGCATAGAGTATAAATTGATGTAGCCACCTTGAAACTCTTGACAGTGAGTAGCCACTAACAGTGACTAAACATATCTCTTAAGATCCAGCCGTTGCTCTCCTAGGTGTTAACGCTCCCACCCAAAATGCATGCGTACATGCACAGAAAAATATGTGCAGGCATGCTCACAACAGCGTTGTTTGTAATAGCCCCAGTCTGGAAGCAGTGCAGATGTCCTGAAACTGTAGAATGAGTAAAGTGCCACACAGCGATAGGATGGAATGTTAAGGAAGAGTGGAAAGGAGCACCTGAGAGCTGCGTACAACTCAGACGAACCTTTTATATTGAACCAGAGAAACCAAACATGAAAGAATTGGATGATCTTGTTCTTCTAGCTAGTTTGAAACAAGCAGATTGACTCTGTGGTGTAGTTGAATAGTGTTGTCATGACCGTGATTACCGTTGTGGAAGAGCAGGAGAAGGATGAAGGCAGGGGGGCTTCCGGGAGGAAGTTGTGTCCATTTCTCACTGTGCGTGGTGAGAGCCTGGCCGGGGAGGGGGCCACTTGTGGTAATTCATTGAGCTATACTTAGGGATTGTATGCTCTTCCATATGTGTGCTATACTTCAATAAAAGTGTAAAATAAAAGCCACTACACTGAGATGTCATTTTGCACCTCTCCGTGTGAAGAGCAAAGCATTTGTTGACTGAGCTCCTGGCTGCTTGGGAGCTCTGTCTACAAGGTCCTTCTGTAAGACAGCTTTTGCACAGCAGTCCAACTTCTGGGAACTTATACTATGGATACTCTTGCCCATATGCAGGATTATTAATCGTAACAATGTAAATATCAAAAGATTGGAAACAGCCAAATTCCCGTGAGTTGTTAAATAATTGTCATATAGCTGTCAAATGGAGTGTTAAGCAGTTGTAAAATATGAGGAAAGGCTTTATGTACTCATATGAAAGATCTTCAAGAGTTAAAATGTTGTGTTCTGCAGTTGCAGATAGTATATGAAATACGCTACACTGTTTATTGAAAAAGGTGGGCAGAGGGAAGAATAGTGCTTGAATGGGTAGGAAACAGCTCTGAGAAGATAGTAAACAGCCACAGCGTTGCTTTCCCAGGGGAAGAGTACTAGGGGGATTAGGAGAAAGGTGTCCGGGGCAGGGGGCTTGTCTGCATATGCTTCTGTAATTCTGCATTTTGAACCGTGTATTACCTATTGTATTAAAAATATTTTTTAAACTGTTTGTAGATTTCATAATAAATTTCTTCTCCCCTCAGACATGGCAAATATGTATGTCTTACTCCGTGCTGTGTCCACTGGTTTACCTCATATGATTCAGGAGCTGCAAAATCATATCCATGATGAGGGCCTTAGAGCAACCAGTAATCTTACTCAGGAAAATGTGAGTGACATAAGGAATGGGAAGATTTTTCTCTTAATCAGACTATCATGGAGTTTTTCTTTTGACTTTACTGTTTAAAAGCGTGAAAGAAAAGTCCTACCATGCCAATAAATGAGACATCTTTATTAAAATGTTCAAACCTAGAATTTGTTGGACATGTTTTAGAATTATCAGTGATTAGGAAATCAGTTGAGTAAGACTTCTTACATTACTGTGTTCATTTATCAATTCTTAGTTAATTTCTCCCAGAAAAGTATGTTTGCTATTTCAAAACAGTTGTGTTTCTATATAACTAGCATCTGTGTTTAGTTAATTGTAATAGTATTGGTATTAATCAGTGATCATATAGACAATTTACAATTTGGTTTCCTTTTACATGTCCTGGGTATGATAGCCCAGGAAGCAAATTTGGATTAAAACTGTCTTCCCTAACTATATGCTTATTACCCAAAATAGTCAACAGTGACCCTCATGTCCCCATTTCCTGTCTTTCTTAAGAGTTCCTTGCCATTTAAGTGACAGTTTACAACAAAGTGTGTTTCCTATCAAAGTATGCTCCTGTTGTCAAATTTTGTGGACCGCTTTCCTTGGTTTTACTAGTAATGGATGACAACTAAGGTAGACATGACATCATATGTCACTTGTCTTCCCGAAGTAGAGCTGTTTGCTCCCCTGTGAGGAGTGATCTGTGTATAGACCTTATTTAAAGAAAAGGGATGTCATTCAGTCGTGTCTGACTCTTTGCGACCCCACGGACTATACAGTCCATGGAATTCTCCAGGCCAGAATACTGAAGAGGGTGGCCTTTCCCTTCTCCAGGAGATCTTCCCAACCCGAGGCTCAAACCCAGGTCTCCAGCATTGCAGGTGGACTTTTTACCAGCTGAGCCACAAGGGAAGTCCAAGAATCTCCAGCAGATCTTCACGACCCAGGAATCGAACTTGGGTCTCTTGCATTGCAGAGGGATTCTTTACCAACTGAGCTATCAGGGAAACCCTATAGACCTTATTGACAGGAACATTTACAAAGTGCTGTTTTCCTTAGCTGTAGATTTGTCTTTGGCAGATAATTCTTAGATGTCATGTCCTGTCACAGTAATGCATAAACTTACCTATTTTTGTTAAATGTTGGTTTATATTGTTTAGATCTAATAGCCTGTATTGTTTATTAGTTTTCTTACTTTATGTTAGTTTTACAGATTCAGAGTGTGGAATAACATTGGTCATAGAGGCATAGAGTTTAGTGTCATGGCCTGGGAGATGCAAGTGCAAGAGAATGTGTTCATAGGAAACTCAGAAAATTTTAGCAGACTTAGAGGTCTTAGGTCTGACTTCACAGTTATATTCATTAATAGTGAAAATTCACTTTTGCACTAGTAGATATCTCTTCCCTGTGAGATGTGGGGAACTCTACTGCCTAACTCTGGAAGAGTCTCAATTTTCACAGATAATATCTTTTTAACCTCTCCCCTCTCTCAGTCTTTAGTGACTTTGAAGACCGTTTTTGTTTACATAATCCCCTATGAAATTGATAGGCCTGGTAGTTCTGAGATTGTATCTTGTTACCCTTATGATACAGAATTCTAGCACCAGAGAGAAGTGTGTTTTCCATGGGTTCTTCTGGGAGAAGAACCACAGTCCTCCATTTCTGATGTTGAGTGACAGCTAATTTCATCATTGAAGTTTTAGATTTTGACTGTCTTAGCTAAAAACATTTTTTGAGGATGTGTATTGTTTGTAACATTGTTTGCTGGGGGAAAACTTCATCTTAAGCAGTCTTTGCTAAGCCTAATTGTTTTATCCCCGAACTTCTTAAAATATGGTTTTGTATTTCTTAATTTTAGATGCCAACACTATTTGTGGAGTCAGTTTTAGAAGTACATGGTAAATTTGTTCAACTTATCAACACTGTTTTGAATGGTGATCAGCACTTTATGAGTGCGTTGGATAAGGTAACTTTTCAATACATGTATCTTTATCTATATATAATTCTCCTAATTTAATCATTATTCTTTAAGTAGTTTCAGAAATAGGGCTACTAATTATGAGATTTCTAATCTGTACATGAAGATCAACCTTCAGTTCAGTACAGTTCAGTCGCTCAGTTGTGTCTGACTCTTTGCGACCCCATGAATCGCAGCATGCCAGGCCTCCCTGTCCATCACCATCTCCTGGAGTTCACTCAAACTCTCATCCATTGAGTAGGTGATGCCATCCAGCCATCTCATCCTCTGTCATCCCCTTTTCCTCCTGCCCCCAATCCATCCCAGCATCAGAGTCTTTTCCAATGAGTCAACTCTTCGCATGAGGTTGCCAAAGTATGGAGTTTCAGCTTTAGCATCATTCCTTCCAAAGAACACCCAGGGCTGATCTCCTTTAGAGTGGAATGGTTGGATCTCCTTGCAGTCCAAGGGACTCTCAAGACTCTTCTCCAACACCACAGTTCCAAAGCATCAATTCTTCGGCACTCAACTTTCTTCACCTTAACCAACTTCATAGTGAAAGTCAGAAGTATGTAACTTACAATTTTTAAGTAAATAACTGAATTATTAAATTGAATGCTTTGATTATATGGGAATTGAATTTCCCATGATTTTGCTGTAAAAGGAAACTTGTTAATATACTAGTACATTCTGAAAATTACATGTAAAATTTTAGTATTATTTAGTGCTCTTTTTTTCCTTTGAATATAATACTTAGGTTATATTGAATACTACTTGAAAGAAAAATAAATATATTTTACAAACTTGAATTTAAATTTGCTTACATGTTTGTTGTAAGATTTTTTTTAAATATAGTTTTATTTTGTCTGTGTTCAGATATTAGAAATAAGTTATAAAGAGCATCTTTCAGTAGGAACAGGATATACATAATCATTATATAATTATCACAAGGGATACAAGGATAGGAGTTTACTCTGTATTATATATGAAAAGAATATTAACAGACTACCACCTAAATGCCATGTTGTGTGTCGGGTAGTAATTTTTGGAAGTACTGATTATAGCATATGTTAAGCAATCTATTTTTACCCTATTTAGTTCAGTTCAGTTGCTCAGTTGTGTCCAACGTTTTGCGACCACATGAACCACAGCATGCCAGGCCTCCCTTTCCATCACCAACTCCCGGAGTTCACTCAAATTCATGTCCATTGAGTCAGTGATGCCATCCAGCCATCTCATCTTCTGTCATCACCTTCTCCTGCCCTCAGTCTTTTGCAGCATCAGGGTCCTTTCCAATGAGTGAGCTCTTTGGATCAGGTGGCCAAAGTATTGGACTTTCAGCTTCAACATCAGTCTTTCCAATGAACACCCAGGACTGATCTCATTTAGGATGGACTGGTTGGATCTCCTTGCAGTCCATGGGACTCTCAAGAGTCTTCTCCAACAGCACAGCTCAAAAGCATCAATTCTTTGGCGCTCAGCTTTCTTCACAGTCCGACTCTCATATCCATACATGACCACTGGAAAAACCATAGCCTTGACTAGACGGACCTTTGTTGACAAAGTAGTGTCTCTCTGCTTTTTAATATGCTGTCTAGGTTGGTCATAATTTTGCTTTCCAAGGAGTAAGTGTCTTAATTTCGTGGCTGCAGTCACCATCTGCAGTGATTTGGGAGCCCAAAAAAAGTAAAGTCAGCCACTGTTTCCACCGTTTCCCCATCTATTTATCATGAAGTGATGGGACCAGATGCCATGATCTTCATTTCCTGAATGTTGAGCTTTAAGTCAGTTTTTTTACTCTCCTCTTTCACTTTCATCAGGAGACTCTTTAGTTCTTCATTTTTTGCCATATGAGTGGTGTCATCTGCATATCTGAGGTTATTGATATTTCTCCCTGCAGTCTTGATTCCAGCTTGTGCTTCATCCAGCCCAGGCTTTTCATGCTGTACTCTGCATAGAAGTTAAATAAGCAGGGTGACAATATACAGCCTTGATGTACTCCTTTTCCTATTTGGTACCAGTCTGTTGTTCCATGTCCAGTTTTAACTATTGCTTCCTGACCTGCATATAGGTTTCTCAAAAGACAGGTCAAGTGGTCTGGAGTTCCCATCTCTTGAAGAATTTCCACAGTTTATTGTAATCTACACAGTCAAAAGGCTTTGGCATAGTCAGTAAAGCAGAAACAGATGGTTTTCTGGAGCTCTCTTGCTTTTTTGTTGATCCAGTGGATGTTGGCAATTTGATCTCTGGTTCCTCTGCCTTTTCTAAAACCAGCTTGAACATCTGGAAGTTCA
>SJYC01063699.1:0-11354 GCA_006408675.1 Madoqua kirkii
TGACTTCCTTCCTTGGCTCTGCATTTCTTGTCAGACAAACGGCATCTGTCCCTCTTCCTGCTTTCCAGGCTGTTGTGAGGAACCTCTCTGTCTATTAAAGCATCTGGGGTTGCAGGCTATGGTGTGTGACAAGGGTCTGCACCTGGACCATGTCTAAAAATGATCAAGAAGTCATTCATTTGAGTCCCTGAGTCCCATAAAACCAAAGCAGGGCAGACAGTCCAGTCTCATGAAAAAAACCAGTCATGAAATTTCATGTCATCACACTGCAGCACTGTTTAATGGGGTGGCCATCACAGCACTACCCTTGCTTGTTCCCTGGGTCCCCACCACAGAGCAGGGCTCTCTCCACCCTACCATGGGCTCAAATCCCCCAATATCCTGGTTGGAGACATGGCTGCTAGGTCTGGGTCTGAAACCACCTTCTTGCTTCTTCAAGCTCTTCGAAGCCTCCCTTCTTCATCTGGAGGTCACATGTTGCCAGGACTCCTAGGTAGCAGGCACTGAATGTTCAGAGCCCAGCTCCTAAGAGCTGGAACCCCCAAGAGGCCAAGAGCAGGGTCTTCCAGGAGAGCAGAGAGAAGGCCCCTTTCGAGAGTGAGTCTCCCTGCCCTCCTACTGGAGAGAGAAGAAAAGGCAGTGAATGGTCTGCAGGGCCATGGGGGAGTCAGACAGCCAAGGGAGGGACCCGAGGGTGACTCACTGGGCATGGACTCACAGCTTGGCCTCTTCTTCTCTGCAAAAGACACCACAGTGAGGCCTCCAGGTAAACAGACCGTCACACCTCAAACTTCCCTTCCCACCAGGCCCTGGTACAACTATTCCCAATTCAATCCATCTTCTCCCAAATATACTTCTGACTTCCATTCATTCTCCTTCTTCCAGTAAATCTTCCCTTTTTGCCTTTCCATCCCTGCCCCACCCTGGCCCAGTCACTCTGTCCTGCCTCAGCCCTAGGGAATAGCACATGTGGGTCCCATCAACCCACTACGCCCATGGCCTCCTGAGATCTGAAGCTGCACTCCCGCTACTTTCCGCTGCTTATTGCCTTCCTTAACCAGGTTCTTTTGGTCTATTAGACTGTGTAGCAGAAGGAAATTTTTGAGAACATTTGGAAAATCATCTAAGAATATTCACACATGCAGAAAACACTTATCTGACTGCCACTGAGCTGGCAGAACCTGAGTCATAGAGAAAAATATCTCCAACTAGCTTCTGGCCCTCAACGTCCTCATTAATGACGTGGGTTTCTTGAAGGCCCTAGAGACTGAAATCAGCTGGGGACCTCCTGGCAGTCCTGCTTCCCTCATGCATGGCTCACCACCCAGATAGGCGCAGTTAAAGTGGCTGCACATCTGATCACTGCTGGAGAGAGTCACCAGGCTTTTGTTTCCATCCTTAGAGAAACCCGTCACCACGAAGACTTCATATGGGGGGATCAGCACCTCACGCTCCTCAGGAAAGACAGACAGGGCCTGGATGGGGGCCCCAAAGCAAGTCCTTAGAGAGAAGAAAGTGGCATTACCAAATCCACGGGCCACTGCCTTATCCAGCGTGCTGGAGGCAAACTGACCCAAGCGGATAGAGTCCCCCACACTCTTGGGTTCAAAGTGGATCCTGCGCAAACCACGGAACACCATCTGCCCAGGTTCCCTGCTGCAGCCCCCACCACCCCGCAGCAGCTGCAGGGCCCGGGTCAGGTAGAAATGCAGGGCCTTGAAAGGGAAGTGGTTCATGTAGGACTCCCAGGAGCCACCGCCAGTCCGCACAGCCTGGTTCAGCTCCCGGTACAAAGTGTTGGATGAGTTGGTGTAGACCATGATGGCGATTCCGTGCTGGCTTTTGAAGCCAGGAGGCAGAGTGAGCCCTGGACGTTTTTGCTCCCAGGCCCTCTGGGCTGTCTCCCAGGACTCCCACAACCGAGTATGGTTGGCCATCTCCTTCTGTAACAGAAGCACTGCTTTCTCCTCCATCTCCTCTGAGCAGCCCACATAGGCATCATCGAATGTATCTGGAGCCAGGCTCAAGTTCTGGATGTTAACACCCTGGGCATACGGAGATAAGGAAGAAAGGGGCCACACAGAAAAGTGTGTAAGTTCAAGGTACTGGACTAAGGTCCTGGACACAGATTATTTTAGAAACCCAGAATCTCATTTCTATGCTCAAATATCTGGAGTCTGATATTTGGCAAGAGCTCAGGGATTTAAATAACAGGCAATGAAGTCAGAGAGACATTGGTTCAAATTCTGAATTCACCACCTACTGCCTGTAAGATCTTGGGCAAGTCTCTTAACTTTTCTGGGCTTCAAGTCCTCCACTTATAAACTCAGTATACTTTCAACCTCACAGGGTTATTGTCAGGACTGCATATAGATCCTAACTAACTAAAAAAGGTCATCTATCATTAGAGAGGTTCCTGCATTTGGTGGAATGTGGCGCTGAGTGACTTCCAAGCACCATTCTGGCTTTAAAACTGTGTGCAAGTGACATACGAATACGCACTCAATCTCCACCGACCTGACCCCACGCCCAGCCTCAGACTCCTTCCCTCTCCCACACAGGCGTGTAGACACCACACCAGGGCCCTGTCAGCTCTGAGACTCAGTCCTCTCTTACTCTAGAAGCCTGCATCTCCAACCTGGGTGGGAGTGGGGAGGAGGTCAAGCCCTGGTCTGGGAGGAGCTGCAGGAGAGTCATACACAGGTAACCCTAAGGAGAGTGTGCAGGCTGGGCCCCGGGTGGAAGAAGGAAAGTGAGAGGAGGAAGCTGGAGGCTGCCTAAGGGAGGAGGGTATGAAGGCAGGAGGGTCACAGGAGGACCTGTGGGTGGAGGTGGGGTTCTGGGAGATGGAGTGGGAACTTGGGGCTCCATGAGGGTGTGGAGGTTCCTGAGAGGCAGTGGGTTCAGAGAATGACATGCTAGAGAAGCGTACCTGGGAGGGATCTTTGAGGAGTCAGGCTCTGGGTCCCACCCCACCAAGTATTTCCTTTGCTGCAGCAGAAGGCTCTCCCCACTTACCTGCCCAGGGTCATAACGGTGGACACCACTGCCGAGGGTGCAGAGGCTGAGGCAGCTGAGGCTTATCAGCAGAGCTGCCTGTATCATTCTTGCTGGATTCTTGGAGGGTGAGATCCAGATGAAGGTGGGACCAGCGATGGTCTTTCTTGGCTTCAGTGGGCTGGGGGGCAGAGACTTGGAGCCTTTTTTCTCTGGTGGGAGGGATCCCTGGTCCAGGACTTGGCCCCGCAGTGCACAGGCTGGTCCAAGAGCATGTCTAAGTGAGTGGACTCAGCTTGGATTATATCATCCCCACTTCCACCCCAGCACAACCATAGCCTGTACTCCCCGCCTCCTGATTCCTGGGGTTCTCAGAGCCATCTGCCCAGGAATGATAAAGTAGAAGGGTAATAATAGCTCCTCTGGAGTGGGGAGGGGACAGGGTCAGGGACCCACCTGGAGGCAGCAGAGGCCTATTAGAAGGAAGAGCCAATTCTGATTCCACGATGGAACAGTTTCTTTGACTTGCTTTTTGTTGCTTCAGTTTTTATAATCACACATAGAGTCCTGCCTCAGAGAACCCTGCCCCTCTGCCTGACTGTTAAACTAAAATACCTCTGTTCAGCTCACAGGAAGAGAAGCTGAGCCTTCCACCAGTAATGGCTGCAAAAAAAGGAGAGATTAACACACTTTTTCTATAGGCTGGGCGTTTCCTGCAAGATGTTTTGTAAGACTAACAGCCCTTTTTACTTAACTTCCTCACTGCCTCCCCCTCTCTATTCTGCCATTTTACCTTGTCCTTCACCTCCCCCATCCTGCTCTTTTATAAAAGAACCTAGCATACAGACCCCAATAAGGTAGTTAGTTTGAGACATTAGTCTGCCATCTTCTCAATCAACCGACTTTCCAAATAAAGTCATATTCTTTGCCTCAACACTTCATTTCTCAGATTTATTGACCTGTCAGGCGGCAAGCAGAGTGAGCTTGGACTTGATAACAGGTCGAGAGAGGGAAGGAAAACTGAAGCTTCTGGGTGGCAGGGGCTGAAGTCTGCCCAGGCGCTGTGCTGTACTGTGAACTGGGAGTCCAGGAGTCCCGAGGGTCAACAAAGTCCAAGGCTAACTATAGCATCAATGCAGTAACCTGATACCCATACCTCTCTTCCCCAGCAACAGACAACGGAGTGGGGGAAATGGAGCTAAGAGCTGTAGCTTCCCTTTCCAGGGACTGTGAGGTCTATCTCCAGGATACTCTTCTTCCTGCAAACCAGAGCTAGAGGAGGAGAATTGTGAGATGTGGTCTCTCCCTTGGGTGGGCCCTTTCGGCCATGACTGGAACTCCAAGGCACTAGGCCAAGGGAACCAAGAGGGCTCTGCCTGCTGAGAGGTCGCCACTTGTGCACTTGTTGTTGTTCTTGAGTCACTAAGTCGTGTCTGACTCTTTGTGACCCCATGGACTGCAGCATACCAGGTCTCCCAGTCCCTCACTATCTCCCAGAGTTTGCCAAAGTTCATGTTCATTGAATCGGTTATACCATCCAATCATCTCATCCTCTGTTGCCCTCTTTTCCTTCTGCCTTCAATCTTCCCCAGGATCAAGGTCTTTTCCAATGAACTGGCTGTTCACATCAGGTGGCCAAAGTATTGGAGCTTCAGCTTCAGCATCAGTCTTTCCAATGAGTATTCAGGGTTGATTTCCTTTTGGACTGATTAATTTGATCTCCTTGTTGTCCAAGGGACTCTGAAGAGTCCTCTCCAACACCACAGTTCAAAAACATCAATTCTTTGACCATCTGGCTTCTTTATAGTCCAACTCTCCCATACATAACTACTGGAAAGACCATAGCTTTAACTATATGGACTTTTGTCAGCAAAGTGATGTCTTTGCTTCTTAACACACTGTCTAGGTTTCTCATGGGCTTCCCTGGTGGCTCGGAAAGAATCTGCCCCCAATGTGGAAGAATTGGATTGGGTAGATCCCCCAGAGAAAGGAATGGCAACCTACCTCAGTATTCTTACCTGGAAAATTCCATGCACAGAGGAGCCGGGTGAGCTACAGTCTGTGGAGTCACAAACAGTTGGATATGACCGAGAGACTCACACACACACACACACACACACACACACACACACGCACACTAGGTTTGTCATAGCTTTCCATCCAAGAATCAATTGTCTTCTAATTTCATGCCTGCAGTCATCATCTGCGGTGATTTTAACCCAAGAAGAGAAAATTTGTTGCTGCTTCCACCTTTTCCCCTTCTATTTGCCATGAAGTGATGGGAATGGATGCCATGATATTAGCTTTTTTTAAATATTGAGTTTTAAAGGTGACCTTTTCACTCTCCTCTTTCACCCTCATCAAGAGGCTCTTTAGTTCCTCTTCATTTTCTGCCATTAACATGATATCATCTGCATATCTGAGGTTGTTGATATTTCTCCTAGTAATCTTGATTCCAGCTTGTAAATCATCCAACCCAGCATTTCATATGATGTACTCTGCATAGACGTTAAATAAACAGGGTGACAATATACAGCCTTGTTGTACTCCTTTCTCAGTTTTGAACCAGCCAGTTGTCTCATATAGTTTTTTCTACTTTATTCGTATACAATTTGCATATGGCCAACAGTTGGGTGACCTGTTGTCCAACATCTGAATGGCCCCTACCTGCCTCCTTTCTGTTTATATCGCTTCCCTCCAGTAAGCTTTACTCAGATGCAGAGCTCTCTCTCACATTCTCAGGGGCCAGCCTTGCCCCTCCCTGGACCCTCTGTCCCCTGACTTCTCAGACTCAGGCAACCCCACGTTTATAAACATTAGCCTTTCCCTTCACCTCCTTGGGCTTGCCTATAAATACACTAGCTCTGAGTTTTGGATACTTCCCAGGAGGTAATGAGAGAAGGGGCCAGCTGAGGAATTGGCCAGCAGCTCTGGGAGGAGCTTTCTGGTAGTGTGAGCCTCTGCAGGTGGCAGGATTCCTCCTTCAGAGTGGCCAAGGACTTGTGGTTGCAGAAACTAGCATTTAATAGATGTACTTGCTACTTGCTGTGTCTGAGGTGTGCGTAGAAGGTTAGATTCACCCCAGGGCCTTGTCCTGGTCTGGTTCGTTAATTCAGACCCATCTTTTTTCCCCTATCCCCTCAGGTTTGCCAGACAAAGAATTTCCTTCACCTAGAATCCTGCTTCCTGTAGACCAAAAACGAAGACAAGCTGTGTTCAGGGCTGAGAGAGGGAAATGAAAAGAGGGATATCCCAAGGAGTTCCCTGGTGGCCTAGGGGTTATGATTTAGGCATTCACTGGGGTGGCCCAGGTTTAATCCCTGATCAGGGAGCTGAGATCCCACAAACCAAATAGCATAAACAAAAGGAAGAGAGGCAGTCCAAAAAACCAGACTGCTTGTTAAAAACCACAGAAGATCAAGACAAGTTCTGTTCCCTTCCAATGAGACTGGTCCCCCTTAGCTCTCCAAGATTAGAAATCAGGAGTCACTCTCCTGTTCTCCATTACTGTGAAAACAGCATCTCACCTACATATTCTGATGCCTCTCCCCCAGAGGGTCCTGAGCACTGACAGTTGCTGGAACAGAAGATACTATAGTATACTGTCTGGACAAATAGGCCTGCAGGGACACAACACAGGACCAGATCTGTTGGTATCAGGGTTTTCTCCTCTCTCCATCTTCTGGCTTTGGGGAATTGCTTCACTTATCTCGAGACCTGGCATCCCAAGAAAGACCCCAAGAGATGGAGTCAAATCTAGTCATTGAACAGTGGTCTGGAGTGAAGTGGAAAGTCCTCCGGATCACATGGCCAGTCAACACTGGAGTTGGGACCCAGGCTCTCTACTCTGGGTACCTCCTCCTTGCTCCTCAGGTGAGTCTCCACGCTCATCTGAAAGGATCAATAAGGAGATACTCCCTGAGGCCAGGGATGCTGAATGCAGGACCAAACCCAGTGGGAAAGCATTTGTTCCAGCTTGAATCCTTGTCTCTGGATTAAGAGATTCCCTTTTTCATGGGAAGAGCTCTGGCCCAGAGCACCCTGAGCAGAGGCTAGTATTCCTGAGCTTAGAGGAGATATCCAGAAATAGATGGGACAGTGTCACATTTCTGAGCAGCTGTGTGGGAGAGGCACAAGGGGTGTGGAATTTGACAGTATAAAAAAGAAACCTGCCCTCCTCCTCCCCTGGTGACTGTCCCTGGAGACCAACATCAGCTTCCCCGCTACAGAGAAAGTCTAGGTAAGGGGCACACCACCCTCCTCCTGGGTACTTGGCAAGAAAAGCTGTTTCTGAAACAGGAAATTTGGTAGAGACAGAAATTTGGTTAGTGGTAGAGCCATAGAAATCATTAGGAAAAGTTTCAGGAAACCTTTTATCTTTGTCTGTTCAGGCTGCTATAACAAAAATACAACAAAGTGGGTAACTTATCAACAACAAACATTTATTTTTAACAGTTCTGGAGGCTGGAGGCTGAAAGTTTGAGATCTGGGTGCCACCCTGGTAAGATGAAGGCCTTTTCCTGGTTCATAGCCAGCACCTCCCCACTGGGTTCTCACAGGTTGGAAGCTGCTAGGGAGCTCTGTGGGGTCTTTTATTACAAGAACAAAATTCCAGTCATTAGGGCTCATGAACTAATGAACCAATGATTTCCCCATGACTCACCTTCTAATACCATCACATCAGGCATTAGGGTTTCAGTATTTGAATTTTAGGGTGACACATTCAGACTTTTGCACATTAGATGGAGAACTTTGGGATACTTAGGAAGGTTAGAGGCCATTGGGTAATTTGGGGTTTTTTAAGGAAGGGATTTGGGGCTACATCCCCAGTATGGAATGTTCATCCCAGGCCTGGATGAGGGGACACCGACAAGCGCCCTGAGCAGGATGACAGGAAGGACAGAAGGGCAGCATCTGTGAGAGGAAAAGGGGTTGCCAGTGCCTTCACTTCCTGGCCTTCCAGGCCCTTCCCAACACTCTGATCCCCACACCAAACATGAAATTTGATGTCATCACAGTGCAGCATCCCCCGATATCCTTGTTGGAGACATGGCTGCTAGGTCTGGGTCTGAAACCACCTTCTTGCCTTTCTCCCTTCTTCATATGGAGGTCACATGGTCCCAGGACTCCTAAGTGGCAGGCCTTGAACTTTCAGATCCTTGTTTCTAAGAGCCAGAATCCCCAAGAGGCCAAGAGCAGGGCCTGCCAGGAGAGCAGAGAGAAGTCCCCCTTGGAGAGTGAGTCTGCTTGCCCTCCTGCCAGAGAAAGAAGAAAAGGCAGTGAATGGTCAGCAGGGCCAGGGGAGTCAAAGCAAGGGAGAGAGGGGCAGGAGGGTGACTCACTTGGCACAGAATCACATCTCGGCCTCTTCCTCCCTGCAACAGACAGCACAGTGAGGCCTCCATGTAGACAAACTCTCACACCCCAAACTTCCCTTCCCACCAAGCCCTGGCAAAGCCACCTCCCATCTCAATCCAGCTTTCCCTTCTCCCAAAATATGACTTCCATTCCTCCTCCTTCTTCCAAGAAATCTTCCCCATTTGCCTTTCCATCCCTGCTCCACCCTGGCTCCAATCACTTGGTCCCTTCCTCAGCACTGGGGAGTAGCATCCGTGTGTCCTGTCAGCCCCACTATACCCAGAGCCTCCTGAGATCTGAAGCCGCACACCTGCCACCTTCCTCTGCTTAGCATCCTCCTTAACCAGGTATTTTGGTCTGTTAGACTACATAGCAGAAGAAAATTTTGAGGACATTTAGAGAATCATCTGAGAATATTCACACATGCAGAAAACACCTATAGGGCCTTGTCTGAGTGGCTGAACCTGAGTCACAAAGAAAATAACTTCAACTAACTTCCGGCCTTCAACTTCCCCATTAATCAATCACATGGGTCTCTTGAAAGCTGGACATTTAAATCAACCAGGGATCCCCTGCCAGTCTTGCTTCCCTCATGCATGGCTCACCACCCAGATAGGCGCAGTTAAAGTGGCTGCAGATGTGATCGGTGCTGGAGAGAGTCACCAGGCTGTGGGTTTCATTCTGGAAGAAATCAGTAACCACGAAGACTTCATGTGGAGGTATCAGCACCTCACGCTCCTCAGGAAAGACAGATGGTCCTGGATCAGGGCCCCAAAGCAAGTCCTTATGGAGAAGAAGGTGGTATTACCAAAACTGCGGGCCACTGCCTCATTCAGGGAGCTGGAGGCAAACTGGCCAAAGCGGATAGAGTCCCACAGCCTCTTCGGTTCAAAGCGAGTTGTGTGCACGCCTCGGAACACCATCTGCCCGGGGTTCCCTGCTGCAGCCCCCACTACCCCGCAGCAGCTGCAGGGCCCGGGTCAGGTAGAAATGCAGGGCCTTGAAGTGGAACTGGTTCATGTAGGACTCCCAGGAGCCACCGCCTGTCCGCACAGCCTGGTTCAGCTCCCGGTACAAAGTGTTGGATGAGTTGGTGTAGAGCACAACGGCGATTCCATGTTCAGTTTTGAAGCCCGGAGGCAGGCTGAGCCCTGGACTTTTTTGCTCCCAGTACTCCTCAGCTCTCTCCCAGGCAACCCGCAGCCAGGTATGGTGGGCCATCTCCCTCTGTAGCAGAAGGACTGCCACATCCTCCATCTCTTCCGAGCAGCCCACATAGGAATCATCAAAGGTGTCTGGAGCCAGATCCAGGTCCTTGGAGGTAATACGCTGGGCATATGGAGAAAAGAAAGAGAGGAGCCACATAGGAAAGCCTGTAAATTCAGGGTACTGAACAGAGGTCCTGTGGGCAAATCAGTTCAGAAACACAGAATCTCATGTCTATGCTCAAATATCTAGAGTGTGAAATTTGTCAAGAGCTCAAAAACTTAAATAATAGGCACTGAAGTCAGACAGATATGGGTTCAGTCCTGAATTCTCCAGCTATTGACTGTGAGATCTTGGGCAAGTCTCAACTTTTCTGGGCTTCAGGTTCTCCCCCTATACACTGAGGATACTTCCTGACTCCACAAGGTTATTGTCAGGACTGTATATAGATCCTCACTGTGTACTAACTAAGAGGAGTCATCTATCACTGGAGAGGTTCCTGCACGTGGTGGGACGTGGGGCTGGGTGACCTCCAAGCACCTTTCTGGCTCTGAGACTCACCGTGCAGGTGACATACAAATATGCACTCTGTCTCCAATGACCTGACCCCATGCCCAGCCTGACTCTTTGCCTCTCCCACACAAATGTGTAGACACCACACCAGGGCCCTGTCAGCTCTGAGACTCAGTCCTTTCCTTCTCTAGAAGCCTGCATCCTCCAGCCTGGGGTGGGAGTGGGGAGGAGGTCAAGCCCTGGTCTGGGGGGGCTGCAGGAGGGTAGTACACAGGCAACTCTAAGGAGAGTGTGCAGGCTGGGCCACAGGTGGGAGATGGGAAGTGAGAGGAGGAAGTTGGAGGCTGCCCGAGAGAGGAGGGTATGAAGGCAGGAGGGTCACAGGAGGACCTGTGGATGAAGGTGGGGTTTTGAGAGATGGAGTGGGAACTTGGGGCTCCCTTCAGGAGTGGAGGTTCCTGAGAAGAAGAGGGTTCAGAGGATGGCATCCTAGAGAAGCATCCTTGGGAGGGATCTTGGAGGAGTCAGGCCCTGGGTTCCCCCCCACCTCCACAAATGTTCCCTTTGCTGCAGCAGAAGGCTCTCCCCAGTTACCTGCCCATGGCTGCCCAGGGTGTGGAGGCTGAGGCAGCCGCGGGTGATCAGTAGAACAGCCAGCATTATCCTCAGAGACACTTGGAGAGTGAGATCCAGTTGAAGGTGGGACCAGAGATGGTGGATTCTCAGTTTCGCTGGGATGGTGACAGAAACTTGGAGCCTTGTCTGGTGTGAGAGGTCCCTGGCCCAGGACTTGGCCAGGGCATGGGCAGGTCCAAGGGTGTGTCTAAGTGAGTGGGTTCAGTTTGGATTATAACATCCCCCACCTCCACCCCAGCACAACATTAGTCTCTGTCCCTGCCACCCCGTTCCTGGGGTGCTTAGAGCCATCTGCACAGGAATGATAAAGGCAGGGATGGGGCTTGAGGAGGGGAGGTGATTTGGCTCTACTTAGAGTCAGGAGGGGCCTGGAGTCAGAGCCCCAACTGGAGGGGGCCCAGGCCTGTTAGAAAGAGGAGTCAGCTCTAACTCTAGGATGGAACTGCTTCTTTGACTTGCTTTTTGTTGCTTCAGTTTCTATAATTATACATGAAATCCTGCCTCAGAGAACCCTGCTCCTCACCCTGACTATTAAACTAAAGTACCTCTGTTCAGCTCACAGAAAAATAATCTAACCCCCATGCCAGTGAATGGCTGCAAAAAAAGAAGAGATTAACATATCCTTTCCATAGGCTGGCATTTCC
>SJYC01063700.1:0-28095 GCA_006408675.1 Madoqua kirkii
ACATGAAATCCTGCCTCAGAGAACCCTGCTCCTCACCCTGACTATTAAACTAAAGTACCTCTGTTCAGCTCACAGAAAAATAATCTAACCCCCATGCCAGTGAATGGCTGCAAAAAAAGAAGAGATTAACATATCCTTTCCATAGGCTAGGCATTTCCTCCGAGATGTTTTGTGAAACTCAGGACCCTTTTTACTTTACTTCTGCCCAGCCTCTTCCTCTTTGTTTTGCCTTTTTACTTTATTCCTCTCTTTGTCTGCCCAAAAAAAAAAAAAAAACTGGCAATACCGACCCCTAAAAGATAGTTGAGAGATTAATCTGCCATTTTCTTGGTCAGCTTTTCCACATGAAGTCATATTCCTTGTCTCAGCACTTCCTTTCTCAATTTATTGAGCTGTTGGGTGGCTAGCAGAGCGACCTTGGATTTAGTAGCAGGCCAAGAACAGGAAGGAGCGCTGAAAGTTCTGGGCGGCAGCCCCTGGTGTCTGCTCAGGAGCTGCACTGTCTCCTGTCCTGTGTGTCCCTCAGATCTACAAAGTTCACGGCTATAACCACCCCCCCGCCCCCCGCCCCCATCCAGGCAGTGACCCGACACCTCCCTTCCCTAACAACAGACACCCTGTGGAAGCAGGGCTGAGAGCTAGAACTCCCCTTCCCTTGGACTGCAAGGCCTTTCTCCAGGACCTTCTTTGTCTCCTAGCAGGACCAAGGCTACAGCAAGAGAACTGTGAAAAGTGTTTTTCCCTCGGGCAATCTGTGACTGCCACGGCCCAGCCTCCACAACAGAAGTCTGAGGGGACCAAGAGAGTTATACCTGCTGAGAGTTCACCTCTTGTGTGCCCCTTGATTTGCATACAATTTGCATATGACCAACTCCTTGGGTCACGTGTACTCCAGCATTTAAGGGGCCCCCACCCTTCTCCTTTCTCTTTAAGCCCCTTCCCTTCAGTAAGCCTTGCCCAGATGCAGAGCTCTCTCTCACATTCTCAGGGGCCAGCCTCGCCCCTCCACAGACCCTCAGTCCCCTGACTCTCAGACTCAGGTGACCTATGTTGATAAACACTAGCCTTTCCCCCTCACCTCCCTGGGCTTGCCTATAAATACCCTAGCTCTGTGTTTTGGATGCCCCCTGGGAGGTAAAGGCAGAAGGGACCAGTGAGGAATCAGTCAGCAGCTCTGGGAAAGCTTTCTGGCAGTATGAGCTTCTAGGGGGTAGGGTTCCTCTTTCAGAGTGGCCAAGGACTTGGGGGTCCAGAATCCAGGATTTAAGAGATGTGCCTGCCACTGCTGTGTCTGAGAAGGGTACAGAAAGTTAAACTCACCCCGGGGACTTGTCCTGCTCTGGCTCATTAATTTAGCTCTATCTTTGTTCCCCCACCCCCTTAGGTTGCCAGACAAATAAAAAATTTCACCTAGAATCCCATTTCCTCCAGAAATTCTTCCTGTAGATCAAAAAGGAAGATAAACTGTGTCCAGGCTTAGAGGAGGGTGGGAGGAAGGTGAAAAGAGGCATATCCCAGGGAGTTCCCTGGTGCCATAGTGGTCAGGATTTCAGGCTTTCACTGCTGTGGCCCAGGTTCCGTCCCGGTCAGGGAACTGAAATCCCACAAACCATGAAGCATGACCAAACGAAGAAAGAGGGGTAGTCCCCAAACCTGACTGCTCCTCAGGCAAACACAACAAATCCAGACGAGTTCTTTCATCCTCTTCTAATTTAGACTGGCTTCCCCAAAGCACTCCCAAGATTAGAAAATCAGGAGTCACTCCACTGTTCTCCATTATTGGAAAAAAACAGCAACTCATCTACATATCCTGCCTGCCTCTCCCCCAGATGGTGCTGAGAATTGGCAGTTGCTGGAACAGAAGATACTATACCATACCGTCTGGACAAATAGGCCTGCAGGGACACAACACAGGACCAGACCTGCTGGTATCAGCGTTTTCTCCTCTCTCCATCCTCTGACTTGGGGGAATTGCTTCACTTATCCTGAGACCTGGCATCCCCAAAAGACCCCAAAAGATGGACTCAAATCTAGTAATTGAACAGTGGTCTAGAGTGAAGTGGAAAGTTCTCCAAGATCACATGACCAAGAGCACTGCATCTAGGACTCAGACACTCTACCCAGAAATCTCTCCTTATTCCTCAAGTGCATCTCCATCACCTGAAAGGATCAATAAGGAGATATTCCCTGAGGCCCCGGATGCTGAATGCAGGAGCAAACCCAATTAGGAGACAGTTGTTCCAGCCTGGATCTTTGATTTCTCTCTGGGTTCAGGGATTCGCTTTTTTCATGGGAAGAGCTCTGGCCCAGAGCACCCTGGGCAGAGGTTAGTATTCCTGAGCCTAGAGGAGATATCCAGAAATAGATGGGACAGTGTCACATTTCTGAGCAGCTGTGTGGGAAAGGGTACAAGGGGTGGTATAAAAGAGAAACCTGCCCTCTACCTCTCCTGGAGGCTGTCACTGGAGACCAACACCAGCTTCCAAGCCCCGGACAAAGTCTAGGTAAGGGGCGTATGACCCTCCTCCTGGGCACTGGGCACAGAAAGCTGTTTCTGAAAAGCAAAATTTGGGATGTTATTGGTAGAGTTATAGCAATCATTAAGAAAAGGTTCAAGAAACCTTTTATCTTTGTCTGTTAAGACTGCTGTAACAAAAATACCACAGACTGGGTATCTTATCAACAACAAATATATATATAAAACAGTCCTGGAGGCTGAAAGTCTGAGATCAGGGGGTAGCCTGGCTCTATTCCTGGTCCTAGCCAGCACTTCCCCACTGGGCCCTCTCAAGTTGAAAAAGCTAGCGAGCTCTGTGGGTCATCTTTTATAGGAACAGCAACCCCAAGTCATGAGGGCTCATGAATTATGAACTAATGATCTCCCCAAGGCCCCACCTTCTAATACCATCACATCAGGCATTAGGGTTCCAGCCTATGAATTTTGGGGAGACACCAACATGCAGACCATTGCATATTTGACAAAGAGGTCTGAGATACTAAGGGAGGCTGAGGCCATTGGGAAACTTGGGGACTTCCAGGGAGGGATTTGAAGTCCCAGTCCCAGTAGGGCTTCCAAGATGGTGCTGGTGGTAAAAATCCCTCTGTCAATGCAGGAGACCCAGGGTCGTGGGTTAAATCCCTGCACTGGGAACATCCCCTGGAGTAGGAAATGGCAACCTGCTCCAGTATTCTTGCTTGGAAAATTTCATGGACAGAGAAGCCGGACAGGCTGTAGTCTATGAGGCTGCAAAGAGTTGGACAGGACTGAGCAACCAAGCACAGGTTTAGGTCACAGCTTTAATGCTTTTGACCCAAAAACCATTTTGAAACTTCTAGGGAGTTCACACAAAACAAGGCTAAAGTAAACTAACCCCCCCCCAGCAGGGGATGTTCATCATGGGCCTGGATGAGGGGAAACCAACAAGAGAGGTGCCTTGAGCAGGATGACAGGAAGGACAGAAGGGCAGCAGCTGGGAGAGGAAAAGGGGTTGCCAGTGCCTCCACTTCCTGACCTCCCAGGCCCTCCTCACCACTCAATGGCCCCCCCACCATTGCCCCAAAACTGGTCACTAAGCCATCAATCCACCTGTTCTGCAGGGGTCTCCATTATTAGTGACACCCAGAAAGCCTCTCAGACTTTCAGCAAACATGCCAGGAGGCCTCATGTGTGCCTGGCCTTGGGCTGAGCCCTGGGGACATAGAGTGGGTCATACCTGGTCCTGCCCTCAAGGAACTCACAGGCCAGGAATGGGGGCAGACTCAGAAGGCAGCACAGTATGATTAGCACAGTGACAGAGGAAAGCGCAGGGTGATTCAGGAGGCCAGAGGAGTCAGAGGGCTTCCTGGAGGTGGTGGCCCCTGAGCTAGTCCTTGACGAGTGGGTAGCAGGAGAAAGGCAACCCCAGCACGTGGAGGGAAGCAGCAGTGCCTCATCTGGGACTTTGTTCTGTGCCATCCATGTGAAGCAAGGGTGAAAGAGCAAGAGGCTGAAGGGGTTGGGGAGGGCCAGGTCACAGAGGGCTCCAAATGCCAGCACTCTGTCCTGAGCGTAAGAGGGAAGTTTTGTTTTGTTATATTGCCTTTTTTTTTCTTTCTTGTAGCGTACTCATCTCTTCCCTCAAAATTTTCATGTCTGTATGTTAAGTCAGGTTTGGCACAGAGGGTTCTGAAGCAGGTGAGGAACATCATCAGCTGTGCTCCAGACTCATTATTCTCCCTGCTCCAGGGGAGCGTGGAATTGCAGGGGGGACAGTGGAGGCAGGGAGACCAGGGAGGTGGTGGGGGCTGACCAGAGCCGTGGTGGGGGAGGTGGTGATGGGGAAAGGGAAGGACTATCGAAGATGAACTCATACTGTGCACAGCACTCCTTGGTGACCAATTTAGTGTTCGATGAGTGAATGGAAAGCCAAGTAACCATCTTGGGTGACTGGATGAATAATAAGGATGGAGGATTACATGACACTTTTCTGATGGAAAATTCAGAGAAACTACCTTGAGCTGGATGAAGCCCAAAGAGAAATTCATCACAAGGATCCCAGGGTACTTCTTGGTACCCAAAGGCCAGAAGTGAAGAGTCTCTGGAAACCCAAGGAAGTGCCTCACTCTGCCTGTGCTTTGGCTTCAAGCCACTCTCTTTGCTCCTCAGCCTTCCCTTCTTCTTTCCCCAGGGACCTCATCTCCCCCTGACTTCAGTACACCAGTGATCCTTAAATGTCTCTTGTTGTCCGTTCTGCTACCTCTCAGACATTGGCCCCTGCAGACAAACTGAACTGTCCTATGTTCACACAGGACAAATGAACTATGTGATCACTCATTCAGTACATTTTTAATTGATCATCTACTATGTGTTGAGATGAGCAAGATGAGATTTCAAAGTGTAGTCTGCTTTCCTCTGTATTTCCAGCTTAGAGCATGGGAACCTGAGTGTGAGCCTTGATTTCCCCCATCTCATCTCCTAAATCTCATCAGATACCATGTCCAGTACCTTCTACACAGTGAGGTAGGGTCCACTCTCACTACCAATACCTTAGGCCACATGATTCAGTGTCCTCAGTCTGACTTCACAATTCTCTTTCCCTATTCTAAGCCTCTGAAATCTTTTATTTCTGTGTTTCTGAAGGACAGAGACAGGGCAATACAGAGGCAGTGAGAGATGCAGTTGGCTTCATGTTTTCGCTGCATGAACATTTTGCTATGGGCCACAAAATCTCAGTGGCATGCCAACATTTATTCATGCTCCTGGGCCTCAGGTTGGCTGTAGATGGGCTGAAGTGAGCTTGGATGGGCAGCTCTGCCTCACGCTGCCAGCCTGCTGCAGCTGGCTGCCTCCTTGCTGTGGGCTGGGCCCCCATCTGCTCTTCTGGAGCCCAGGCTTGAGGAACAGTTCTGGGCTATGTTCTGATGGTCTCTGACCTCCAAAGAAGGCCTTCTCTCTGGTTTGGGTTCCCTCCAAAGCAGACCTAGAGGCAAGGACTTGGGTGTAGTGATCTTATTTGTAAGGTGGTCTCAGGAAGTACAAATAAAGGAGTGGCAAAGTGAGACAGAGAAGAGAGACAAGCGCCCTTGCAAAAAGTGTGTGACCACTGTGGCCAGCTATGTCTCTCTGGGGACCCTCTGTGGACTAGGGAATCTGACGTTCCACCCTCACTGGGTGAGAGTTGTCCCTGGGAACATTAAATCTCCTGTACTTTGGGGCTGCCCTGAGCAAGCTCCCAAGGTGATGCAGAAAGGCTTGGACACAGGAATACGTGGAGCACTAGGAGCGGGAAGCTGTCAGATGCTTGAGAATTATTCATTGCTCATGTGTTTCAGGGAGAAGGCAATGGCACCCTACTCCAGTACTCTTGCCTGGCAAATCCCATGGACAGAGGACCCTGGAAGGCTGCAGTCCATGGGGTTGCTAGGAGTCGGACACAACTGAGCGATTTCACTTTCACTTTCCACTTTCATGCATTGGAGAAGGAAATGGCAACCCACTCCAGTGTTCTTGCCTGGAGAATCCCAGGAACAGGGGAGCCTGGTGGGCTGCCGTCTATGGGGTCGCACAGAGTTGGACACGACTGAAGTGACTTAGCAGCATGTGTTTCAACCTGAAGATGAGCTGAGGCAATACTATGAATCAGCAATGGCAGGCACATTCTTTTATATTAAATCCATCTATTATTAAGAATATCAAATCCAAGAAGGACTCTGAATGTCTTACTTAGGTTATGTATCCAAACATGAACCAATCACAACGACTGGCATTAGAGTACCAGTTTGGGGGTCTATGTTCCCCTCATGAGGGTACAGAGTTAGGAAAGCCCCAGTGAACCCATGGATTGGATTTTCCATAAGAGGATCTATTATAGAAGTTCAGGTTTCTTTGGTGGATTCCAAAAGACCACAAGAGTTCAAGCAGCTTTTTGCTGCTATATACTCTGCCCATTCACATTCTATCCTGGAACTAGGGAGCAGTATGTCATGCTTTAGTCCCCACTGTGATGCCATTTTCAATTCTATCTTCTCCGTATCTCCTCTAGACAGTCCATCATTTAAACCCACTCCTGGTGCAAATGTGTCTTCATCAGGCTCTTTGGCTTCTTGTAACATACATCACATGCTACTTGAAATTCCTCACTCCAGCTCCATCTCTACCTTAAAAGAGTTTAAAGAAGCAGGGATATGGGTTTTGTTTTTGTTTTGTGATCACAGTTTTATCCTCAGCTCCTGGCGCATTACAGAATGCTCAAGAATTTTCTGTTGAGAGGCTTCCTTGGTGGCTCAGTGGTAAAGGATCCACCTGCCAATGCAGAAGACATGGGTTTGATCCCTGATCTGGGAAGATCCTGGATCCCTGATTGTATGGTGCACAAGGCAACTAAGCCCGTGCACCACCAGTACTGAACCTGTGCTCTGGAGGCTGGGCACGGCAACTGCTGAAGCCCTAGTGCCTGAGAGCCAGTGCTCCACAAGAAAAGACCCTGCAGTGAGAAGCCTGCATCCCGTAACTAGGGAGCAACCCCTGCGCGCCGCGAGGAGAGCAAAGCCTGTGCAGCAGTGGAGACCCAGCACAGCCAGACAGAAACTAATTAATTAATTATTATTATTATTTTTTTTGAAGAGAATTCTGTTGAATAAATGAGTAAGCAGGTTTTGAGGGAGGGAAGATAAGGAGTTCAGTTTGGAACATGTTAAATTTGATAAAAACCTGCTGTTAACTCCCTTGCCCAGAGAGGCTCACACCTCAATTTAAACTGTGTATTGGCAGTGATAAGATCTTAGATTGAGAAACATAAAATTATAGCCATAGAACATTTCCGTGTCCTAGGGTCACTGATCTATTTAACTTAGGCCCCACCAAGAGGGGATCAGGGAGCAGGGATGCTTAACCTAAGCAAGACTAGGGAGGGTGGGCATCCACCCTGACAGTTGTGTAAGGTCTGTGTGAAGGCACACAGATTTATCTTCTGAGAACTTTCGGTTTTCATCAGATCTCCAAAGATAAAAAACTACTAACTATATTATGGTTTGGATAAAAGAGGGAAAACAGAAATACCTAAGAATCTGCTGATATGCACCTAGAATATCTCTTCCAGGATGACAGGAAATGGGAACACTGATACCTCTGGGGAGAGGGGATGGGGTTGAGGAATCAGAAGGACATTTCACTGCATGCCTTGTGGACTATAAATTATGAAAAATAAAAATGTACTACCTTTTTGAGACTTAAAACTTAGTAATATTAAAAAATAAAGCTATGGGGGTTCCCTGGCAGTCCAGTGCTTAGGACTCTGCAGTTTCACAGCTGAGGGCCCAGGGTTCTATCCCAGGTTGGGGAATTTACCTCTTGGCTCACTAGCAGGATGAATCACAACGTTATTTTTTTCCACACCTCACAGCTTGTGTGTGTGACACACACACACAGGCCGAGTGAGGTGTTCAGTTCAGTTGCTCAGTTGTGTCCGACTCTTTGTGACCCCAGGGACTGCAGCATGCCAGGCACACGTCAGGTGTGCCACCCCCCCCTCCAAAATAACATTATGATTCATCCTGTTAGTGAGTCAAGAGGTAAATTAGATAGATACCATTTGCACCCACCAGTTAAATGGAAATTAAGAGATTCATAATGGCCAGTGTTGGCAAAAACTTGGAGAAAAGGGCACTTTTGTCTACTGTTGGTGGGAGGTGAAGAGGGACATTTTGGATGGTAGTTTGGCAGTGGCTGTCTAAAGGAACACTATTCAGATCTTTCAAATATCACCTTGCTGTCTTTCCTTTAAAAACATGCAGACAAGTAGATAAGGATTTATATATACAACTGATCACTGCAATATCACATGTAATATCAAAGACTGAGGAAAAAACCTAAGTGCCCGTCAATAAGGAAATGGTTAAATAAATTATGGAGTAACTCTACTATGAAATTCCATGCTGCCATTATAACGAACAAGGTAGATATGCATATATGACATGGAAGGAAGTTTGTGGTACATTGTTTCTTTTGAAAATGTTGTAGAACGTGTATGTGTAAGCATGTTTCCTTTTTCTTTTTGAAAAAAGTGACAGGAGGAAAACCAAAAATAGGCTGCACACAGAAAACTATGTGTGCATATATACTTAAATGTTATATTATTTGTATGTACATCAACAAAGGTCGTGAAGGGTCCCATTACCAGGAAAACAGCAGGCCTGCATAACAGTGCAAAGGGGACATGGAGGGAGAAGAAGAAATGGGGGCCTTGGGCGTTGCGATTCATTCATATACCATGAGCATGTGTTACTTGGTAATAAACAGAAATAAAGAAGCACCACCAACTTGGAAACTGTTCCAATCTTGACCCAAAGCTGGAACATCTTCCTAGAGCCCGGCTCTGAGCCTGTCCCTGGGGTCCTGCTGTGGCCTCACCAGCTGACCAGTCCTGGATCTGCCGTGTTCCAGCCTCAGGTCCTCATGAGGGGAAGCCCGGACCTCTCACTATGGAAGTCAAGCTCCTTCAGGACTGACCCCAAGCTTCCCAACATTTGTACTCTGCACCTGCCACATTAGAAAAAGTGTCTTTCACTCTTTACATTGCGAGAGTTCCTACCTCCAGTATCTTTCTTGTTTCCATTCCTGCTGCCCCTAACATCTTTTCCTCTCCAGACTCCAGTCTTTTCTCTCCCACCACCACTGACTTAAGCCTTATTCTCCTCTTTATCCTGTAAGACCCTAGTCACATGTTCCTCCTCCAGGAAGTTTCCTATGTTCCTTCCAGCAAGAAGGGTCTTCTCTCTCTTCTGAGCCTCCATTTCTATGCTGTGACCCTGTGCCAAGCAGTGTAAGTGACCCAGTTCAGTTCAGTTCAGTCACTCAGTTGTGTCCGACTCTTTGCAACCCCATGAATTGCAGCACACCAGGCCTCCCTGTCCATCACCAACTCCTGAAGTTCACTCAGACTCATGTCCATCGAGTCAGTGATGTCATCCAGCCATCTCATCCTCTGTCGTCCCCTTCTCCTCCTGCCCCTAATCCCTCCCAGCATCAAAGTCTTTTCCAATGAGTCAACTCTTCGCATGAGGTGGCCAAAGTACTGGAGTTTCAGCTTTAGCATCATTCCTTCCAAAGAAATCCCAGGGTTGATCTCCTTCAGAATGGACTGGTTGGATCTCCTTGCAGTCCAAGGGACTCTCAAGAGTCTTCTCCAACACCACAGCTCAAAAGCATCAATTCTTTGGTGCTCTGCCTTCTTCACAGTCTCATATCCATACCTGACTACTGGAAAAACCATAGCCTTGACTAGACGGACCTTAGTCAGCAAAGTAATGTCTCTGCTTTTGAATATACTATCTAGGTTGGTCATAACTTATAAAAGAGTAAGGGTCTTTTAATTTCATGGCTGCAGTCACCATCTGCAGTGATTTTGGAGCCCCCAAAAATAAAGTCTGACACTGTTTCCACTGTTTCCTCATCTATTTCCCATGAAGTGATGGGACCGGATGCCATGATCTTCGTTTTCTGAATGTTGAGCTTTAAGCTCTTTTTCACTCTCCTCTCACTTTCATCAAGAGGCTTTTTAGTTTCTCTTCATTTTCTGCCATAAGGGTGGTGTCATCTGCACATCTGAGGTTATTGATATTTCTCCCGGCAGTCTTGATTCCAGCTTGTGTTTCTTCCAGTCCAGCGTTTCTCATGATGTACTCTACATAGAAGTTAAAGAAGCAGGGTGACAATATACAGCCTTGATGTACTCCTTTTCCTATTTGGAACCAGTCTGTTGTTCCACGTCCAGTTCTAACTGTTGCTTCCTGACCTGCATACAGGTTTCTCAAGAGGCAGATTAGGTGGTCTGGTATTCCCATCATCACCATCTGCAGTGATTTTGGAGCCCCCCAAAATAAAGTCTGACACTGTTTCCACTGTTTCCCCATCTATTTGTCATGAAGTGATGGTATCAGATGCCATGATCTTCATTTTCTGAATGTTGAGCTTTAAGCCAACTTTTTCACTCTCCACTTTCACTTTCATCAAGAGGCTTTTTAGTTCCTCTTCACTTTCTGCCATAAAGGTGGTGTCATCTGCATATCTGAGGTTACTGATATTTCTTCCGGCAATCTTGATCCCAGCTTGTGTTTCTTCCTGTCCAGCATTTCTCATGATGTACTGGGGGGGGGGAGGTAATTAGTTTTTACTGAGATATGCACTAGATTGTTATTTATTATCTGTTAGGAGGAACTGGGAGTCATGTTTGCTTCCCAGGGGCTCAGGTGATAAAGAATCTGGCTGCAATGCAGGAGACCTGGGTTTGATTCCGAGGTCAGGAAGATCCCCGGGAGAAGGGAATTGCAACCCACCTAAGTATTCTTGCCTGAAAAATCCCATGGACAGAGGAACCTGGTGGGCTACAGTCCATGGAGTCGAAAAGAGTCAGACATGACTGGGCGACTAACACTTTCACTCGCAGGAATTCTGTGGTTCCGTTGTCCTGATCTCTAACTGCTTGAGTCTGCTCTTTGGAACTTGAGGAAGGCCCAGGAGACTAAAGCCTTTTATTCTGGGGGCAAGAAATGGGGAACACAGAGGGACTTTTGTACCCAAGGAGGCCCCTCAGGGTCTTGCCTGGTTTCCAGATAAAACCCAATAAAATTTTGAACACTGAAACTCCCAGGTTTTCCTGATGGGTGAACAAATCAGAATACATAGTAATCTACAACAGAGAGATTGCTCTTCTAATTCAAAAGGATACAAAAGCATTTGAAAAGTTGGAAAGAAGCTCTATTTCTTTTTCTAGCAGTGAAGAAGTCATTCTTGTCTGTGTTTCCCAGACTATTTTTCACTGAGCTGAAACCCACTCAGTCTTAGCATTGGCAGTTCAAACCATGTCCATCAGACAGCTTTAATGACAAAACTTTTTCATCTTAAAATTGACTTTGATGTGAGAACAAGACTGTGGTATATAAATTATATGCAAGTTACAAAGAGAACATGCAAGTTGAAAATTTTCAAAACTGAAAGTTCACACATAGCCAAAACTTTTTCTAAATTAAGAATGAAATCACCATTTCTTTTCCCATTCGAGAAAATTAATATCTGAAGATTTGACCAGGTTATTCCTCAGATGAGTGGGTCCTTGAGGAAAAGTATTTTGTAGAGTAATAAAGAATATAATTGAAAATTATTGTACTTGAGCCTATTGGCCTTTGCTTTGCATGCCAGGAATTCTGACAGCCATGAATGGCAATCAAAGGATCCAACAGACAGATATTGGAAGATTTTATAATATTAAATTTTTCTCAAAGTGACAGAGAGTCAGATTTTATGCAGGAGTAGCATCATGGGAAATAAACAAGATACCAAAGAAGAAAGATTAACTCCTCAGTTTCATAGGACTTAAAGGATAAATCACTGAAGCTGAAGAAATAAGCAATAGTACAGTAAACAAAAATGAAATGGGGAGACGCAGCAAAGTCCTTCCTTAGAGTACAGAGAACTATATTCAATACCCTGTGATAAACCATAACAGAAAAAAAAAACAAAACAAGAAAGAACACATATGTATAACTGAATCACTTTTCTGTACAGCAGAAACTAACTCAACATTTATATATCAATACAAAATAATAAAAGAATTAGGTGAAAGGAATAACAATATCAAAAATAAACTGGAAAGAGAGAGAAATAGCTTAAAATGTATTCAAAGTTATCAAATAACTGAACTGGGGGAAAAAGTCACTGCCAAGTTCAAACTGTTTGGAGCAGCTGAATTGGCAAACAAATAATGCAATGGGCATAGCAACAAGCTCAGTTTATTTTACATGGACCTTTTAATAACGTCCCTGTACATACGTCTTTGTCAACCAGCCGTAATCCAGGGCATGAACCAGAGTTTGTTTACTCTGACTCACTAATTTAGAACTAGTGGAAAGTACCTTTGTTGCTGTTGTTATTGTTTAATTGCTGAGTCGTGTCCATCTCTTTGCGACCCCACTGACTGTCGCCCGCCAGGCTCCTCTGTCCATGGGATTTCCCAGGCAAGAGTACTGGAGTGGATTTCCAGGTGATCTTCCCAACCCAGGGACTGAACCCTTGTCTCCTGCATTGGCAGGCAGATTCTTTACCACTGAGGAAGGAAAGTACTAGTGGCGAGTGCCTAGTTTAAGTTTAAATGACCTAATGACTTTTTAAAAAATAAATTGTTTGACTGAATCAGGCTGTCTTTTTTTTAAGATGAGAAGGAGCAGACTTCAGTGAATAGCTGAGAGGAAATTCTTCATATTAGAGGAAATATTAGAGGATCACAATAAATAATTTATTTTTTGTTCTACCAGTTTCTGTAATGCAGGCAGAGCATCTTATTTGTCTGAAAAAAGATTCTTTAATGTAAGTAAATCACTTATCCTTTAAGTAATTTTACACTTTCCTACTTTAAATTTTAATTTGATGATTCATTTGTTTTGTAAGCATGATATTAATAATGAATGAACACTTGCTAAGTTTCTCTTCTTAAACATTGTTTCACCTTGTCCCTGAGCATCTCTAACAGTTTCCCTGTTTCCTAGTGGATGCAGCTCAACACTTTCCATAATGCAGCCTCACTCAAAGGATTTAAAATGCTATTAGTTCTCTTTAATTGCAAGACTTTTATTTACTGTTCTCTGCCAACATGCATTCAATTTTGATTCCAAGCTTTTGCATATCCTGTTTCTTGCTGGAATTGATTTTGTTTTCCCTCCTACTTTAAAACTACCTAAACTTTAACCCCTCAAATCCCTCAACACCTTGGCGAATTCTTCCCTGGCTGTAATGCATGCAGACTGAGAAATTAGGTAAGCTCCCTGATGGCACAGATTGTTAGGAATCTGCAGTGTGAGGGACCTGGGTTTGATCCCTGGGTCAGGTAGATCCCCTGGAGAAGGGAATGCAACCCACTCCAGTATTCTTGCCTGGAGAATCCCATGGATAGAGGAGACTAGTGGGCTATAGTCCATGAGATCACAAAGAGTTGGACACAACTGAGTAACACACTCACACACACACACACACACACACACACACACACACACACACAAGCCAGATTATCCTCTAGTTGGTTGTCTTATGTCTTCCATCCATTTAAGGCAGACCTCATGTCAGAAACTGTTCTGGTTTCTTTCCTGTACATTAATGAATACAGCACTGGAAGCATGATATGCAAAAGATTGGCAATTTAATGAGTGCTTCTTTTATATGAGGAAATATCTAATGTAATCGATGCAGAGTTTTCCTAATATATGGAAAGACTAGAAGCAACTCTACTTGAGAATGACAGGTGAACAGGGCAGGAGGTTCCCAGAAGACCTGGCTGAAATGTCCCAGGTCAGTAGAGAGATGTACACGTGCCTGAACTCACAATTCTACCCAGTATCCAAACAATAGAAGAATAAAAATTTATGTCCCCAAGTTCCAATGACATGATTTACAGAGGCCACCTGAAACTTGGCACACGCCTGTCTGGAAGAGTGACACCAAGGCTCCAGCAGAACAATAAAGCGCCTGCCTCTCTTAAGCAAGATTAAATCGAAAGCCCCAGAGAGGGAAATACAGGATTTCCCCTGGCCGTCAGGCGGGTGAGTCAGCGTCGCCTGCCCTAAACAATGGATGGAGACACAGCCACTTGGAGACTTTTCATCTTTATCCTTTTTTAGCAAAGCCTGTGCCCTATTTTCATAGGTAGGATGCCTGACGCCTTGCCCACTGCCCCTCTTCACTATCTTTTATTAAACAGGAAATCAGGCAGCATTCTTTTCAGGAATGGGGAGGGGTCCGCTGTCAAACAAAATGAAGGCAAAGAGGCAAAACATTTTAACTCAGTTTGAGTGACATCCTGGATCACTGAGATTTCTGATAGGCTATTTTAGACAAGATTACCAAAAAGTAAAGGTATGACTCTAAAACCTAGAAACTCACCTCCTGATAAGAAATATGCGTGGCCAAGTTTCAGCTAGGATTGTTCTATTTTAAACCTAACACATGACAGAAAAGAATGTTGTTGCTTAAACTCATACTTTTATTGATTCAATGCCATTACCCATTAGGACCCAGTAATCACATACACCCACAGCTCAGAGCAGAGTAAAACCCCATATTCCGTGCTGTAACCTGTCGCTGTCATTTCTAAGAAAGTCAAAAATCTTGAGCATATTTCACTCTGGGACACGCTAGACAGTCCTAGTACCCAAGAGGACCTTCCACGGGTCTGTCAATTAGGAATTGCATTTGGCTGCTAGCAAGAAAAATTCCAAACTCGCTGGCTTAAACAATGCAGGGGTTACTTAGTTTTTCCATTGAAAGTAGACAGGCCAGAGTTGGTATGGGGGCTTCTCAACTCCAGCCAGGGGTCAGTCTCCTCTGACCTTTATGCTTCTCCATCCTTAGGGTGTGACCTTGTCCTCAGATTCTCAAAACCTCCCCAAGAGCCATCGTGTAGGACAAGAGGGAAGGAATGCCCGCTGTGCTAGTCCCCTTTAAAGAGTTCCCTGGGGCATCCCACTCAGTTCAGAGCTCAGTCACTTGGGGCACGTTTTACTGTTGGCAAAGCTTGGAGTGTGTATTTTATCCAGGCTCTGTTAGAAAGGAAAAGATGGAGAAGGGATACTGTACAGGTAACAGTCTCCACTACAGCAGAGAGGCCCATGGCCGTGGCTATTCCCGGTCAAAAGCCTGCCAAGCAAACAGCCTCAAGAGACCCTCTGTCTCCCCATTAATTCATGCTTAGCTCACAAGCAGAGTGAAAATATGGGTAACTGTCATGAATTAGACATGACATGCATTACTTTCTGTGTCCGTATCTTAACTTTCGTGATACTTCTTCATTTCTGCAGCACCTCTAACAACCCTCCAAACAACAAAATCCTTTTATTATCAGATGGAGATAAAAACACCAGCATCACAGAGTGTTTCTATGCTGTCTTAACGTTCATTACTTAGATTTTAGCGCTGTTTGTTTACAGACTGCTTGGCCTAGCTCCAAGGAGCTCTTGAAAATAAAGTTCCGCACTGAGACTTATTAAGGCTCTTTGAGAACTCAACCTAGGGACAGTTCTATTTCTCTGGAGTTTGAGTTTGTTTGTTTGTTTGTGGAGGTTTTTTGGCCTTATCCAAAAGCAAGATCCAGATTTCTTGTGGTTTTGCCCAATTAGAGATCATTATCTCACCTTCGGAAACAGTGTCCAGTGTTTCACACCAGACAAGGGACACATCCAACATCACAGAAGTAACAGTTCCCTAAAGCGACTTAGCAGCAGCAGCAGCAGAGGAACTTGGTTGCCTGTTCACCTGTCAAGTCGGCATTTTATATTCCCCATTTATGCCACTGAGTGTAAATGTTCTAGGCAATTTTAGAAAGCGTTCTCATTGCTATATAAAACAGGCCTTACGAACCATCTCTTTCTGCTTCCTCCTGATACAGAATAGTCACGATTGTAAACATGGGACCGAGAATCAGATTCAAGTTAAAAACATCTCAATTTGCTCCCTAATGTATATACAGTTAACCCTCCTTATTCATGGATTCTGTATTGTCAGTTCATGGACTCACTAAAATTGATCTATAACCCCAAATCAATATGCAAGTCACTTTCACAGTCATTTGCAAACTGCAAGTGGCCAAAAAAAAAAAATTTGCATAGATAGCTCAACACATGTGCCCATCTGAGGTCGAACAAGGAGATACGGTGCCTTTTTGTTGCAATGCTCAGACTATAAACAAGCATCTTTTGGGGGGCACTCCTTGATGGCACACATTTGTGCTCTTTATTGGTGATTTTGCTATTTTAAAATAGCTACCATAGTAGTACTAAGTGCTGTCCAATGTGATCTCCATTAGAGAGGAAACATATGCTAAATAACCTTCCTTTGTACATGAGCTAGAATGTTGTTCCCTGTGAGTTCAATGTTAATTAATCTGCAATGCATGTTAAATGTTGTTAAGTAGATATGCAACATAAAGTCAGGTATATGTTGATTGACTAATTGATAAAAATGTGGCCAGAGGCTCTCAGGAACATAACAGGATATTTCCTCTAGAAGCAGTGATTCAGTATTCTCTCACTGGGTGTCCACAGGGACTTCATAGACTATAACGGCAGAGAATAATGAGAATCAATTGTATTCTGTTTCAATTAACCCCTAGAGTGGATATTTCTTTGCACAATCGAACCAGATATTTAGGTGTTTATTATCCTTGATTTTCTGTCTCTGTGGTTTAACTGCCTTTACTGTTGACTCTAAAAAGTTATTCTTTGTTTTAGAGAGATGAGGGGGAAAAAAGTTTTCAAATCTCTTTTTTATGAATCAGAAGGAAAGAAAACGAGAGTATGTAATTTTGTGCTCTACAATTCAGTCTTGGAATCTGTATTTAATTGCTTTAATTTTCCAGCTGTTATCTAGGTGGAGCTGATTTTCAGAGACAAATCAACTCATTTCCTAAAAGCAGGCATAGATGCACTGCAGCCATCAAGGACAGCCAGTGGTTCCAGCTGATGATATCTCTTGAAGCAGTAAAGTGTTGTGAAAGTGTTGGTCGTTCAGTCATGTCCTACTCTTTGCAATCCAATGGACTGTAGCCCGCCAGGCTCCACAGTCCATGGAATTCTCCAGGCAAGAATACTGAAGTGGATAGCAATTCCCTTCTCCAGGGATCTTCCTGACTTAGGGATCAAAGCCAGATCTCCTGCACTGCAAGAGCATTCTTTACCATCTGAGCCACAAGGGAAGACCGTTCATTTGTCTCCCACCATGATAAATTTCATGGCGTCTGCTTCAGTACATTTTCTCTTCTTTCTCCTTCTCCCTCAACCCCCGCCACACACACATCACTCACAGAAAGACACAAGGTTTTGGATGCTTAAGACAATTCCAATTCAATGTGATTCATTCCTTTAATGACCGTGTATCTAGCATCTGTGTTGGACTATGGAAATCGCTATGAGAGATGAATGAATGGCTGAGATCCCAATGAGGTTCTCAGGAAGATCCACATCTAGTGAAGCAGTAACTAAGAGAGACTGGGGAATACTAAAAGAAAAATAAGGAGGGAAGGCAGTGGTGTGTGCTTATTCCTGACCCCCTTGACATTACTGTGACTTGGTTAGATGAAGCTAGATGCCTGGAAGCAGAAATGTGTGCAAAGTGATAGTGGAGAAGCTGTGTATGTTTGCTTCTGCATTTGTGTGTGTGTGTGTGTTTCCTCAGCCTCTCACTTCTGTGGCTGCTACAATATTATCCCTTGGAGAGCAAGGAGATCCAACCAGTCCATCCTAAAGGAAATCAGTCCTGAGTATCCATTGGAAGTACTGATGCTGAAGCTGAAACTCCAACACTTTGGCCACCTTATGCAAAGAACTGACTCATTTAGAAAGACCCTGAGCTGGAAAAGATTGAAAGCAGGAGGAAAAGGGGACAACAGAAAATGAAATAGTTGGATGGCATCACTGACTCAATGGATAAGAGTTTGAGTAAACTGCATGAGCTGGCAATGAACAGGGAGGCCTGGCATGCTACAGTCCATGGGATCACAAAGAGTCGGACATAATTGAATGACTGAACTGAATAACATTATTCTGGTCAAGGAGATCTTTAAAAAAAAATATGAAGCAAGACCCATGTGTAGATCCACAGCTGCCCTTTTCTTCCTCTTTAATTGGGAGTTCTTTCATGAGGCCTCATGAACACTTTTTAAATGTCTCAACTTTCAGCTTTGTTTTTAAAGATGATCAAAACTCTGTAATTTACTTAAAGTCACTAGCAATGTATCTTGTCCTGTTCTGCAGTGTCAGGAAATCCAGCGATGTCTCGGAATTTATGGGAAGTACCAGAATTTTAAGTCTCAATGAGAATCTAGCATTTATCATATTCCTTCTTCCTGGCTTTGCATAATGTGATTAACTTACGCTTGTATAAGATAAACTAAAGATTGGTTGACATATCCAAAACCTCTGCCTTGTGATGTCTCTGGAAGAGCCATGCTTCTTCTGGGATCTTTTAGTATTTTCCTCATTGTATATAAAACGCTGTTGAATGAAAATGTCCCCTTGAAAAATCATATAATAACTCCTGAATTTAGTCCAAGTTCTCCTCTCCATTCTAAGAAGTAAGATGTGCACACAAGAAAGAAGAAAGAGAGAGAGAAAAGAGAGAAATGGAGAAAGAGAACCTCCCAAAGAGAGACAGAGAAAAGAAACAAAAGCTTTGCAGCAGCTGTACAATGATCACAATAATACCATCTATTTACACGCAACCTACTTTCAGGTGTTATTTGAGATGGCCTACAAAATTAAATATTAAATAATTAAAATAATGAGCAACTTTTTTAAAAGGAGAAATAATAATGAAGGGGAAGTAGTTATGAAGCCAGAGAACACTGAGCAAAGATAATTATAAAAATGAATATCACAGTTTAACTCTGAGCTTCCTGCAACTAAAGCAAAAGTTGAGAATCCATAAGAACAAATCCTTCACCATCCTATTAATGGAGAAACAATCATTGCACTAGGAGATCCTTCCTCACGAAGTTTGACATCCTAATAAAAAGTGCATTGTGTGAAAAAACACACACAAGACCGCAACAAACTCACAGAACGTAGAGAACAGATTTGTGGTTGCCAAGGGGGAGGAGGGAAAGGAGAGAAGTGGGAGCTTGGGTTTAGCGGATGCAAGCTATTAGAGAGTGGAAGAACACCAAGGTTCTAATGTATAGCACAGAGAACTATATCCAGTCTCCTGGGATAAACAATAATGGGAAAGAATGTGTTAAAAATAAACATATATATGTATATAACTGAGTCACTTTACTGTACAGCAGAAACTGGCACAACATTGTAAATCAACTGTGCCGCTGTTGCTGCTCTTTAATTACTGAGTTGTGTCCAACTCTTTGTGACCCCATGGACTGCAGCCCATAGGCCCCTCTGTGCATAGGATTCTCCAGGCAAGAATACAGGAGTGGATTGCCATTTCCTTCTCCAGGGAAGCTTCCTGTCCTGGGGATTGAACCCATGTCTCCTGTATTGCAAGTGGATTCTTCACCATCTGAGCCAAGGAAGTAAATCACCCATACTTCAATTAAAAAAAAAAAAGAGTTTTTAAAAAAGTGAGTCATGTAAATCATTACAGGAGCCATATTTAAATCCACGTGTGTCCCGTACTACCTTTGGCTGTATGAACAAGGCACAATCGCCTCCCCTTCAAGCATTATTTTATTAGAAGGTGGAAGGACCATAGTGGCTCTGACTCTCCAAAGGCGTGGGGTGCCACGTGAGACGGTGTCTCACACACCCCTCTTCCGTCTGAGGACTTCGCGCATGAGCTGGGCAAACAGCTGTGGCTGCAGCTCCACCAGCTCCTTCAGCTTCCACTGGACCTTGTTTTTCAGCTTTGAGTCCTGATTGGAGTGTGTGTGTGTGTGTGTGTGAGTGTGTGTGTGTGTGTGTGTGTGTGTGTGTGTAGCTCCGTGGCAAAGGACAATAATTTCAATCCCAGATCGCTAGTGTCATCAAAGTCAGAAGAGATGGGCTGGAGTTTATAGTCTGGATTTGTCCCCAGAGTTTCTAATCTGTCCTCACTCTTCCCTGCTTCACTTCTGGTTTTATTTCCTGTCTACAGGTCTTAGTGACCCTATGGGGTCATTTTATTCCCACTGCTAGAATCATAGACTTCTTCACATGCTTTTATAAACAAAGTCTAATTCCCATAATAAATCCCTTAGTCCATATCATTCATACTTCTGTTTTGCTTGATCAAACTTTACCTGATACATGCCTGGTTCCTGGAATTGGGGTACTGCTAAAATGGAAGCCTTAGACATACGGCATTCTCCTCTATACTCTATGCTGAGCAAAATCTAGGATGTTCTTGATGACTAATAAGCCTTAACGGCTGTGAGAAAATTGCTATTGGCTACTAAAGAAAACGAAATTTGTGTTACATAGTGGCAGAAATTTTGACAGCCCTATGGTCTTTAATGAGCTTCCTTGGTAGCCCAGTGGTAAAAATCCACCCATCCGTGCAGGAGACACAGGAGATGCAGGTTTGATCCTTGGAAAGGGAAGATGCCCTGGAGAAGGAGTTGGCAATTCACTCCAGTATGCTTGCCTGGAGAATCTCATGGACAAAGGAGCCTGGCAGGTTATAATCCATGGTGTTACAAAAGAATCAGACACAGTTTAGCAACTAAACAACAATGGTCTTTAATAAGGTGGAAAATAGAAAAGATACTTAATGAAGTAGAGTGGTTGGCTAAGGGAATTTCTAGAAAGAATTTTGAAAATGCCAATTAATATCTTTTGGTCACATATGATAAGATATCCATGGATACATAAGCTAAAATAAAGCAGCAGATACTTTTGCAAGCAGAATTTTGAAGCAATAAAAGAGTCAGGTCTTGCTGGGTCTGAAAATAAAACCAGCTCTTATTTCCAGCTTCTCTAGATGGCAAAAATTCTCAAAGTGAAAAAGAGCTTCAGAATAAAGAACAAATCCAGGACTGTGGTTGTAAGGCCCTTCGTTAAAACTTCAAAATGATTTAAGGGTATGTCTAGTAAACTCTCTCAACTAGTCCCAAAGGATTTCAGCCAACAGAAGGGTGTTATCTCACAGAATCAGACTCTCAGTCCAAGCCGGAGAGTTGCGGGCACAGACTTTGTATAATGGAATAAATGCTAGTAAGATTCATAGCAAATCTATAAAATGTTTTAATATAATTATACTAGCAGAAGCTTTATATACGAGGATTAAAGCAACAGAGACAGGGCTTCAGGAAGCAGGATGAGAAAGTTACTAAACTGGAAAAAGTGAGTCATGTCTTATGGCAAAGGAAGTATGTTCCAGAGTGAAGAGCTTACAGTTCTGAGAGCAGAGTTGAGATGGGCAAAAAAAAAAAAAAAATCATACTCAAGGAGACTCTAATTAAGCAACTATTCTATGTGCCCCAGTAGATTTCAGTATTTCTGTGGATCAGTGTGTGCTGTGCACCTCCCCTTCCTGTTCTTATTAAGTGAGAATGTCTATTTTAGTCCTCCTTGGATTCATTTACTAGCATGTCATAACAAACTATCACCCAATGGGTGACTTAAGCCAGAGAAATTTATTGTCTCATGATGCTGGAAAGTCCAAGACAGCAGGATGGGTCTTCCCTGAAACCTGAGGGAAGGATTTGTTGCAGGGAAATCTCCTGGGCTTGTAGCTGGCTGTTCTCCCTCTTCTCTTCATATTACCTTCCCTCTCTGCATGCTTCTATATCACTTTAGTCGTGTCCCACTATTTGGTACCCAACCCAGGGTCTCTTATATCTCTTGCACTGACAGGTGGGTTCTTTACCATTAGCACCACCTGGGAAGCCCTCCTCCCTGTATGCCTTCCTCTCTGCATGACTGTGTCCAAATCCCACACTTCCTTTTTAATAAAGTGTTGTAAGAACAGTTAGCTCTTGACTTTATTATTTATTTTTAAATTTTTGGCAGCTTTGCCTGACATGTGGGATCTTAACTCTCTGACCAGGGAATCAAAACTGTGCCCTCTGCAATGGAAGTGTGATGTCTTAACCACATCACAGGGGCAGCCAGGGAAGCCCCTCCCCCTTTTCTTATAAGTTATATTGATTTAAAGACCTGCCCTCCCTCTTGTATGACCTCATCTTAATCAATCTTATATGAAATGGCCTTGTCTCTAACCAAGGTCCCGTCCTGAGGTACTGGGGGTTAGAACACTACCATGAGAATTTGCAGGAGACAGACTTCAGCCCATCACAGTTCACTCCATGCCTCACCATTGTAAAATAATGTAAAACATTCTTTATTCAAAAAATGAAAATCAGGGTATCTGGTCCCATCACTTCATGGCAAATAGATGGAGAGACAATGGAAACAGTGACAGACTTTATTTTCTTGGGCTCCAAAGTCACTGTAGACTGTGACTATAGCTGTGAAATTAAAAGGTGCCTGCTCCTTCTAAGAAAAGCTATGACCAACCTAGACAGCATATTAAAAAGCAGAGACCTTACTTTGCCAACAAAGGTCTGCCTAGCCTAAGCTATGTTTTTTTTTTTTCCAGTAGTAATGTATGAATGTGAGAGTTGGACCATAAAGAAGGCTGAACGCCAAAGAATTGATGCTTTTGAACTGCGGTGTTGGAGAAGACTCTTGTGAAAGTCTCTTGGACTGCAAGGAGATCCAACCAGTCAATATTCAGGAAATCAGTCCTGAATATTCATTAGAAGGACTGATGTTGAAACTGAAGCTCTAATACTTTGGCCATCTCATGCGAAGAACTGACTCATTGGAAAAGACTTTGATGTTGAGAGAGATTGAGGGCAGGAGGAGAAGGGGGCAACAGAGAATGAGATAGCTGGATGGCATCAGTGGACTCATGGATTCAATGGACATGAGTTTGAGCAAACTCCAGGAGATGGTGAAGGACAGAGAAGCCTGGTACAGTTCAGCTTTTGGGGTCACAAAGAGTTGGACACAACTGAGTGACTGAACAGCAACAGCAAACACCATTGTACATCAAATGTGTGCACTGGCAATGGGGAAGCCAACTAACATATTTATAGGGTTACAGATTGAGAGGGAATGCTCTTGAGTTATTGCACCCATATTGTCACTCTGCTTATTTAACTTCTATGCAGAATACATCATGAGAAACGCTGGACTGGAAGAAACACAAGCTGGAATCAAGATTGCCAGGAGAAATATCAATAATCTCAGACATGCAGATGACACCAGCGTTATGGCAGCAAGTGAAGAGGAGCTAAAAAGCCTCTTGATGAAAGTGAAAGAAGAGAGTGAAAAAGTTGGCTTGAAGCTCAACATTCAGAAAACAAAGATCATGGCATCCAGTCCCATCACTTCATGGGATATAGATGGGGAAACAGTGGAAACAGTGTCAGACTTTATTTTGGGGAGCTCCAAAATCACTGCAGATGGTGACTGCAGCCATGAAATTAAAAGATGCTTACTCTTTGGAAGAAAAGTTATGACCAACCTAGATAGCATATTCAAAAGCAGAGACATTACTTTGCCAACAAATGTCCGTCTAGTCAAGGCTATGGTTTTTCCAGTAGTCATGTATGGATGTGAGAGTTGGACTGTCAAGAAGGCTGAGCGCCAAAGAATTGATGCTTTTGAACTGTGGTGTTGGAGAAGACTCTTGAGAGTCCCTTGGACTGCAAGGAGATCCAGCCAGTCCATTCTGAAGGAGATCAGCCCTGGGATTTCCTTGGAAGGAATGATGCTAAAGCTAAAACTCCAGTACTTTGGCCACCTCATGCGAAGAGTTGACTCATTGGAAAAGACTTTGATGCTGGGAGGGATTGGGAGCAGGAGGAGAAGGGGACGACAGAGGATGATATGGCTGTATGGCATCACTGACTCAATGGACATGAATCTGAGTGAACTCCGGGAGATGGTGATGGACAGGGAGGCCTGGCATGCTGCGATTCATGGGGTCGCAAAGAGTCGGACACGACTGAGCGACTGAACTGAACTGAACCTCTTCTGCACCTATATATGATTTGGATGGAGAGAGACCAGACTTTATGATGATTCTGTAAGTACATCAGATTTTAGGGATCGTGAAGGAAGTGTGAGTGTAATTTGTATATGACTGGCTGTGACCCAGAATAGCCACGATAGTACCTCTCATCCCAGATGGTCTTCTGGGGTGCCATTCCTCCATCAAAAGATGGAACAAAGGTGGGGATAAGAAGCAATTTTATTTTCACATCCAGCAAGACCTGACTTCTTTATGTCTTTCCATAATCCTCTTTAAAAACAGATATTCAACTTTATTTCAGCTCCTCACTTTCTTGAATTCTCCTTCCCCTGAATCTGTGCTGATTGCAATGACTAAGTCAGGAGAATGTGGGAGAAATGAAACTTGAACTCACAAGCAGCCTTGTCATTTCAGTCTGGATCTCTTAGAGCATTAGGAGAACTCTCTATTGGAAAACAGTTGCCATGGTGGGAAAAACTCATGGAAAGAGCATGTTCCAAAGTGATAGACACAAAAATTTACAGACAACAATATTTACTGAAACATCATTTATAAATTAGTAATAGGCTTCACTTTCAACAACAAACTGCTGATTTATACAGTATTCATGTCATTAAATATTGGGCAACCTTTTAATGTCATATTCACACATTAAAACATTTATATAGACTGTGAATAAAAGAAATCAATATTTATATAACCACCAGTGAAGGTAAAATACAAAAGCTATACATTGTATGCCATATGTTCTTAATTTTTTGAGAAACACATCCATATTTCCATGCTCATATTTTTTTAAAATATGTAGACTCAAAACCAACTAGAAGAAAATAAACTAACATGTTAAGATTAAACTAACTATTATTTGAAGCTGGTAAGACTGGAACTGATTTATATTTTTGGTGTTCTATTTTTTGAATTTTCTATATTGTTGTTATAAACCTCTATTACTTTGATGATTTTTAAAAGAAAACAAATGCCATGGAAAACAATATGTCATGCTCAGAAAATTAGGGTTATTTACCCATGATTATGTGGTAATTGTGATTGAAATCAGAGGATTTTTAGTCTTGAAGCCTAAACTTTGCCAAAGGGAACACACTTGATATTTCTACATTAAGACTCATCTATTGATATGATATTCAATACGTTTGCAAGGCTTTATGCTTATGAAACAAAAGTGACGTCAGAAGAAATTTAATTAAGCACACATGAGGAATCAGAGCACAAACTGCCATATTCATTTTAGCCAAACTCAAACTCAAATTCAAAAATGAACTTATTTTTGCCATGTCATAGGAAAACTCATATCTGTTTGGACCTGTCCTATCTGAGTTCTTAAAACTGGAGACCATTAAAAGAAAAATTAATCATATTTTCTCACTTCATACATGTAACTCAATTTGGTTTCTCAATTTTTTATGAATTATTTTTATTGGTTCAAATTTAGACCTTTGCTGTAGGATTCACACTGAAACACTATATATCCCTTAATGGATACAAAATCTTATCTTATAACACTCTGCATCTCTTTGGGAGCTTAAATAAATGGGATAAAATTAGGATTATTAAATGAAGCATTGGAACAGTACTCAGTTCCATGTTCACAGAATTATATTTTAGAAGATGAAGGATTGGAACAATATTTTGCATTGAGATAGCCTAGCTTTCAGTGAGGAAAGAGCTTTACAATAAAGGTTTTTGTTGAGAGATTATCTGAGCATAGTTCTATAACTGTACTCACAGTTTACCCAGTCTTTCAACAGATGTTGATATAATGTTATTGAACACAGAAAATATCCTAGGTGTTCAGGGAACCAGATAGATACATTTTGTGCTTTGAAATATCCACATAATAAACATACAAGCAGATACAAACAACATAAACATTAGTAGTATATGGGTATAAATATTGTTAATGAATTAATTGCATACATAATGAAATAATGGTAATTTCACAGCATGATAAATGCTATGGAAAAAATAAGATTGGGCTATGGGCCAGAGAATTAGTTTGGGTGATCTTTTGATTGAATTCTGTATTCATTTCCAGGATTGCTATCCAATTATCACAAAATGAGTCAAGTAAAACAATAGAAATTTATTCTCCCATGGGTCTGGAAACTAGAAGTCTGAAATCAAGGTGTAGGAGGATTCACGCTGTCTCTATGGACTCCAGAGTGGGAATCTTTCCTCATCGCCTGTAGCTTTTGAAAGGTTCTAGCAACGCCTGGCACTCTTGTCTCGTTTGGTGCATCACTCAGATCTCTGCCTCAGTTTTCACACAGCCTTCTACGCCACGTGCCTCTGGCCAAATGCTCCCTTTGCTTCTAAGGATAACATCAGGGGATTAGGATCCACTCAAATCCAGTGTGTCTTCATCCTAACTTGAATATATTTGTAACGATTCTGTTTTCAAATGAGGTCACATCCACAGGCACTAGGAGGTTAGAACCGTAGCAAGTCTTTATAGGAGACACAATTCAATCCATAATAAATGCTAAGAGAAGGTCCTTATGGAAAGAGTATGTTAGAATTAGAATCTGACTGATGGAAATAAAGGAAGAAAGTGAAAGTCGTGTATGACTGTTTGTGACCCCATGGGCTATAGTCCATGGAACTCCAGGCCAGAATACTGGAGTGGGCAGCTTTTCCTTTCTACACAGGTTCTCCCCAATCCAAGGATCGAACCCAGGTCTCCTGCATCGCAGGCAGATTCTTTACCCGTTGAGCCACAAGGGAAGACTACTAGCAATCTGGGAAGAAGAAATGGGTCTACACAATGGGCATAAAGTCCTAGAGCTGGAGCACTCCTCCTGACACAGAGAGAGAGAAGAGAGACAGACTAAGACCATACGTGTGAGCACAGACCCTATCAGAGTGAGCTTTGTAAGCTCACATTAGAAGTTCAGGTGTTACTCTCCTCAGCGTGAAGCTGTGTGCATGCACGCAAGCTAAGTCGTTTCAGTCGTGTCTGACTCTTTGTGAGCCTGCCAGGCTCCTCTGTTCATAGGATTCTTCAGGCAAGAATACTGGAGTGGATATCCATTCCCTTCTCCAGGGGATCTTCCCAACCCAGGGATCAAACCTAGGTCTCCTGTATTACAGGTGGATTCTTTACTGACTGAACTATCAGGGAAGCTGCTGAAGGGCTTTTGTCTACAGAAAAAAATTAAGATGAGATCTATACTGTAAAGGAAACACTAGATGTTACACACAAGAATAGTAAATACAAATTTGTGTCAATTCCAGAGAAAAATGACTGGTGCTCACAGAAGTTAGTGAGATTCGCTCTGAGAAGCTGGTGCATCAGAATCCACTGACCTGGATGTAAGGAGACAGGAGACAGGTGCAGGGAAGAACAGCCCTGGGGTGGATCCTAGTATAGTTGCCTGAGAGAAGATGGACGTGGACAGAAGTAAGTTTGTGGAGTGGAGGCTGAGTTTAGCATTTTTTCCTGTGCTGTCTTCTCCACTGGTACGTATTCTTGAGTGGAGAAACTGCGGGGCAGTAATATGGAGGAAGAACGCGAACAGCATTTGAAATAGGTGTTCCCCGTCTCCTTAAACCTTATCAGATGGACCATCTGAGGCACAACTCTCCTTCCCTCGTTTATCTCGCTTATGTGTCTTAACACAGCGCCCTGACCTCTATGCTCTCCTGGGTTTAGTGCAGCTGCCAAATTATTGACATGTTTTACCTGCTCTTTCAAATGTCAGAACCAACGCAGTGGGAAAAGGCAGGCACTAGACTCACACAGAGCTGGGACTGCCATCCCAGCACAGCTGCCCAGAGTTCTGTGTGATACTTGCTTCCCGAAGACTTAATCCTCATGGGTTCCACAAGCTGTTGGGAGGATGATTTCAGATTTCATACTTAGAGATCAATGGATGATAGAGAGATGATAGCTCCTCTGTCCATGGGGTTCTCCATGCAGGAACACTGGAGTGGGTTCGCTTTCTCTTCTCCAGGGAATCTTCCTGACCCAGGGATCAAAACTGGGTGTTCTGCATTGCAGGCAGATTCTTTACAGTCTGTGCCACCAGGGAATCCCTGATATAAATATAGGTTTACACAGAGAGGCTTCCCAGGTGGTGGGAGTGGTAAGA
>SJYC01063704.1:0-27171 GCA_006408675.1 Madoqua kirkii
TCAGTAAAGTAGGTACTGAGGATGAATAGAAACTTATTGAACAGATAAAGGAATAAATCCAAACAGATTGCACATATAAATTTGAAAGGTACTTTGCCATTAAAATCAAATATTTTAATGCCTGTTTTTTATAATGTTAATCAGATGATGTATAGTTATAAAATCAATCACTGAAATTTTTAAAGTTTTGTGGTCTCTCCATAGACCTTGGAGGATTTAAATTTTTGCATGTATCTATCAGCTACAATAGCATCTGGCCTATTTTTAAATGAAAGTTTTTTTTTTTTCATGAACTCTGCAGATTTATAAAATCCTATTGCATCTTTCACAAAGTCTCTTTTCAGAGTTAAAATTGCAACTTAATGTTCATCACTTTGGTCAAGGAACTTAAAAATTTCAATGTCAAAAGAAATCATGTGATCTCTTGTTAGATGGGAGTAAAGTCCTGAAAGTTGGGTTTTCTCCTTTTTTCAGTGCAAGTGCCTGACTTAAGCTTTTGATTGCTGGGCCATCTGGTTCAAACAGGGTCATCTCAGAAAAGCACACTGTCAGACACACTAGATAAAGATTCAGAATACCTCCCTTAAGTCTCCTTTGCTTTACAAATTTAGGTTGATTTTGATAACTGACATTTGAGCCACTTGTTTTTTTTCTCTTCCAGCTTTAAATTTCCACTTTTGTGTTTTAAATTCAAAAATAAAGAATGCTGCTGCTGCTAAGTAACTTCAGTCCTGTCTGACGCTGTGTGACCCCATGGACAGCAGCCCACCAGGCTCCTCTATCCACAGGACTCTCCAGGCAAGAACACTGGAGTAGGTTGCCATTTCCTTCTCCAATAAAGAGTGAGCCTGTGGAAACCCTAGGTCCCCACCATCGATTAACACCCATAAGAGCTGCACTGCCGGCGTAGGCCCTGTCTCTCTTTACCCACAACCTCACTGTGTGGCCTGTGTAATTTCTACGTCCTATAAACAATAAATTTTTATTTTTTACAGCTTCCTGATGTTACTGGTGAAGAGTGTCTTGCAATCATAAGAACCACAAGAGCCGGCCCAGTCACAACATTGGTTATTGGTAGCCTGAGATTAGCACAGAACAAAATGTGCCTTTATGTGGTGCAATACTATAAGGAGTCACTCTTTGACATCACATTAATACTAGATAATATATTGACAGACCTAGAGAATTACACCAACACCTTTGTTCTGAGGCAACTCTGGATAACCAACAGTGAAAATATCCACATCTTAACATCTTACCACATCATAACATAAATTGTCTCATCTGTAAATAAAACACAGACTTTAAAAACCAAACCCACTGAGTAATGGAGTAGGTTAAAATTTTTGCCCTAACCTTTTTCAAATTATGTCATGTCCACAACACAGATAGTAGTTATCAACAGGACAGTGATTTCAGTTAGACAAGATGAGTCCAGGGAAAACAGATTGTGTGCCCTCAGTCAGACTGAGTGGATTGGAAACCTGAGAGCACAGGGAAGCCAGGGCTCACAGTCCTGTGAGGAAAGCAACAATGCAGTCAGGCAAGGAATGGACAGCAGTGCCAGTGATGAGCTGATACAGAAAACCAGGCAAAACTCTGACCTCTCCCAGAGACAGGAGACAGGCTAAAATTATGGCCGTGGAGTGTTTTTTAATAAAGGGGGGAGTCTGGAGGAAGGACAGATTGGGACACTCATATGACTTCCAGACAAACACGTTTAGTGACACATTAATTATTTCACATAGAAATTGCATATCACATGGCAACACTGATTCATATTTCCCTATCTGCCCCCTCTCAAAGTACGCTGAAGTAGAAATTATTTAAAAGTAAACTCACTGTATCTTAACATCATTTCTGTTGATACAGAAGATTTTAAAATGCCATTGCAAATCCACAGGGTTTGACAATTTCAAACCATCTATCAGGACCTGATGCTTAGACTTGGAAATGAGGTAATACTCTTGGGTAAGCTTAACCCCCGAAAGGATGCCTGCAACTGAAGCAGAAGTGGAATAATAAAGCTTTTCATCAATGTGCTGAAAGCCAGGGCTGTCACGAAACCATCTTCATGGGATGTAGCTTTCATTCCTTACGCTGACTTGGCACCCAGACCAAACCTCCATTCATTCCACAGCGACAACCATTCTCAGTTTGCATGGCACTCTACAACTCACTGGCACACTTGCCAGAAAATTAAGTTACAGTCTCAAGTCAGCTTCCCAACTCCTATTGGGAAAGACTGCTTCTCAAACACAGAATTTCTCTGCAAAATGGAAGTCCAACTTCTAAATGCTATTCTTCAAAGGTTATTTTACTCTAATATTTTTGTTTAAAATATTTTTGCTGAATTTTTTCCATCTACAAATTCTGCCTTTATTTCAGTATAACAAACACTATTTTAGGGACCTGAGTCAGATTATTAAGCTCTTAAATATGCCTAAAATCTACTTATCATAGTAAGTACTAGATAATAGTAGTTTCAGTGCTGTAGACTTACACTTAAATATTGTAGTACTTAGGAAACAGTTATATGCTATCATCTTGATATGTTATACACTGTAATGCATTATTATTCACGTGAGATTAAGTACATGGATGTTAGCAAACATAAATATTAGCCATACAACAAAAAACAATGTCAAAGAATAACCAGGAAGAGTTCACAAACAAAAACGCAGACCTTATTCTTTCCTACTAAAATCATCAAACAATAACATCAGAACAAGAATATCAGAGGAGACATTTTAAGTAACAAATTTTAAAAGAAGAAAGAAAAATTATATTTTAGTTTGAAAAGAGGAAAAGTAAGTGGTATATGATCAGTCAGGATGAAGACAGATAAAGTAAACAGCGATCCTTCCATGGAGACCTCATATAAAACAAATCCTGAAGCCTTAAGGATGAGTATTGATTGCTCTTATGATCCCTTCACATTGTGGGTCAGTGAAGCAAGGCAAAAGCACAGAGAGTTTCTTATAAGCAAGAGATGGGCAAAATGGGTCTATAATATGTTTGCGTTTACAATCTCAGTCTTTTCTTAACTAATGCTTGTCAGGAAAACAACTTCCTACTCCAAGGTATTTCTTACTGATTTTGAAACAAAATATGTGAAATAAAAATGCACTGCATCCTTCTAGGTCCAGTTCAGTTCAGTCACTCAGTCCTGTCCGACTCTTTGCGACCCCATGAATCGCAGCATGCCAGGCCTCCTTGTCCATCACTATCTCCCGGAGTTCACTCAGACTCACGTCCATTGAGTCTGTGATGCCATTCAGCCATCTCATCCGCTGTCATCCCCTTCTCCTCCTGCCCCTAGTCCCTCCCAGCATCAGAGTCTTCTCCAGTGAGTCAACTCTTCTCATGAGGTGGACAAAGTACTGGAGTTTCAGCTCTAGCATAATTCCTTCCAAAGAAATCCCAGGGCTGATCTGCTTCAGAATGGACTGGTTGGATCTCCCTGCAGTGCAAGGGACTCTCAAGAGTCTTCTCCAACACCACAGTTCAAAAGCATCAATTCTTCAGTGCTCAGTCTTCTTCACAGTCCAACTCTCACATCCATACATGACCACTGGAAAAAACATAGCTTGACTAGATGGACCATAGTCGGCAAAGTAATGGCTCTGCTTTTGAATATACTATCTAGGTTGGTCATAACTTTTCTTCCAAGGAGTAAGCATCTTTTAATTTCATTGCTTCAGTGATTTTGGAGCCCCCAAAAATAAAGTCTGACACTGTTTCCCCATCTATTTCCCATGAAGTGATGGGACCATATGCCATGATCTTCGTTTTCTGAATGTTGAGCTTTAAGCTAACTTTTTCACTCTCCTCTTTCACTTTCATCGAGAGGCTTTTTAGTTCCTCCTCACTTTCTGCCATAAGGGTGGTGTCATCTGCGTATCTGAGGTTATTGATATTTCTCCCAGCAATCTTGATTCTAACTTGTGTTTCTTCGTTTCTCATGATGTACTCTGCATAGAAGTTAAATAAGCAGGGTGACAATATACAGCCTTAGCATACTCCTTTTCCTATTGGGAACAAGTCTGTTGTTCCATGTCCAGTTCTAACTGTTGCTTCCTGGCCTGCATACAGATTTCTCAAGAGGCAGGTTAGCTGGTCTGGTATTCCAATCTCTTTCAGAATTTTCCATAGTTTATTGTGATCCACACAGTCAAAGGCTTTGGCATAGTCAATAAAGCAAAAATAGATGTTTCTCTGGAACTCTCTTGCTTTTTCCATAATCCAGCAGACGTTGGCAATTTGATCTCTGGTTCCTCTGCCTTTTCTAAAACCAGCTTGAACATCAGGAAGTTCACGGTTCACGTATTGCTGAAGCCTGGCTTGGAGAATTTTGAGCATTACTTTACTAGCATGTGAGATGAGTGCAACTGTGTAGTAGTCTGAGCATTTTTTTGCATTGCTTTTCTTTGTAATTGGAATGAAAACTGACCTTTTCCTGTCCTGTGGCCACTGCTGAGTTTTCCAAATTTGTGGGCATATTGAGTGCAACACTTTCACAGCATCATCTTTCAGGATTTGAAACAGCTCAAATCCTAGGTCCAGGAGGGTATATATACTCCAGCTACCTGAAATGAGTCCTCAGTGAAGACTTTCCCAAATTTCCTCTTGGAAATTCTCACTGTAACTGCTGATCAGATCTTCAACTATATTCTATAGACCTTACTGGGCCTATAGTTCAACAGAACTAGTTAAGAACTCATTTAAAGGATAACAGAGTGATAAATACTAAATATTAGTGGGCATGGCTAGTAATGTGAATGTCTCAGTTTTCTACTTAGATAGATGAATTGTTTATATGGTCTTTAAAGAGAAATAAGCTCTTGCAATTCCATATATAATAAACCTGATGTGAATAACATGCATTTCTCAAGTACTCAACTCATGAGCTCATTTCAGGCTGCTGCTGCTGCTAAGTCGCTTCAGTGTGTCTGACTCTGTGCGACCCCATAGATGGCAGTCCACCAGGCTCTGCTGTCCCTGGGATTCTCCAGGCAAAAACACTGGAGATGGTTGCCATTTCCTTTTCCAATGCATGAAAGTGAAAAGTCAAAGTGAAGTCACTCAGTTGTGTCTGACCCTTAGCGACCCTATGGACTACAGCCCACCAGGCTCCTCAGTCCATGGGATTTTCCAGGCAAGAGTACTGGAGTGGGTTGCCATTGCCTTCTCCCATTTCAGGCAGAACATGCAATAATAAACATGTCACTGTAAGAATTTATGGGCAAACATGTCCAAATATGTATTTACGCATTAATATGATAAAAATACATCAAAGTAAAAGGCAGTTTAGCATATATGTGCGTGCTTCAGATAGGAAACAACTAAAGAAAACTAGCTTTTACAATATTGTTGCATAGATTATCATTCCACCAAACACAAAAATATTGTTTTGAGACTTCTCTGGTGGTCCATTGTCTAGGACTCCTTGCTCTCAAGGAAGGAGGTGAGGTTCAGTCCCTGGTCAGGGAACTAAGATCCCACATGCAGCAATTAAAGATGGAAAATCTTAGGTGTCACAGCTAAGACTGGGTATAGTCAAATAAATGAATAAAATATTTTTTAATATTGTTTTGTTTCATATGTTAAAAGTTCCACTATGCAGTGACCCTTTGCATGCCAATAAGGACTTCTCAAAGATATGTACCATAAAAGTTTATGTTGAATCTAAGACGATGCAAATCAAAGGGGAGTATTTTGGCTACGGTAATGAAAGGCAACTTCTGATCTGAATAACTAGTGTATGCCCTTTGGTGAGGGAAAACACTAGTACATGTCATACACTTAGGATTGATTCTTTCCAATAGAGCAGGCTTCTCTGATTATCTTCATATAAAGCCTCTTCACATCTTGAAAAGAGCCTGTGATGAAGGGTTACGACCTAACAGATTCAGGCAAAAAGGTTTACTACTTGTTTTCTAAAATACTAACATACTTAAGGGAACAATAAGTATTTAGTTTAAAGGTAACACAGATAAAGACTAACCTCTCAACTTGTAAATTAGCTCGTTTGTGAATAATGTGGATAATGTACAAATACTTGACAATGGCTTGGGCAGAGCTTCATTGAGAAGTAATTGCAGGTGAAGGTCAGATCTAAGCCATGTATCCTGGGTTATTGCTCCTGCGTAATGTTGATGCACACTTAACAAATCAAGTGGTTTTGACCCATTTTTGCATAAAAAGCTAAATAGCCATAGCATCAGATAGCTTTAACTAGCACTTACTTGTTAATCAAGAAAAGAGTAATAAATGAGACAGGAAAACATTTCAATAACTCAAAGTATTTGCTGCTCCTTACAATCAACCCCACAAAAATAAAATAAAAGTAAATACCTAATAGCTCATTTCTCACTCTGTTTCATGCAAGTATTGACATCATTTGTTTCTTGAAGAGGTTCTAAGCAATATATGAAGAAAAAAATTTTCAAAATATGAATGTACTAAAGTCATATTGGCTTTACTGCTTCTGATATATACAACTGATGGTTAGTATATTACTGCCATATTAAATGAAACAACATAGCATGAAAGGCCCTCAAGAGTCAATAATCTAAGGCAAAAGGGTGGAAAATAAACACAAAGAGGAATTCTTTGAATTAGATATATATGTGTGTGTGTGTATATATATATATTTCATATTACATATTGAAAATAATTCAATGGGCTAAATCAACCAATGTTGCTAAATCTAAAATTTGTCTACATTGACAATGGATGATGTATGACTAATCTCATAAACAGAGCTAGCAGAGCTTAGAGAAACAGTAATGATACTACTGCAGAGTGCTCAGTCATGTCCGCCTCTTTGTGACCATATGGACTGTAGCCTGCCAGGCTCCTCTGCCCATGGAATTTTCCAGGCAAGAATATTGGAGTAGGTGGCTATTTCCTACTCCAGGGGATCTTCCCAACCCAGGGATGGAACCCACATCAAATCCATGGCGCTCGCATCTCCTGCATTACAGGCATATTCTTTACCTAGCGCCACCTGGGAAGACCCCATGATACTATTAACCAAGGGCAGTTTAGTCAGTCCTTCCTAGGGCTTGACTCTGCTAAAGGATTTTCTTCCATTGTCTCAAAACTGTCTTCTCACATCGGCACTGGTATTTGTGCCATTTTACAAAGAAGCCGGAGGCCAACTTGCCTGTTACCATCATTCTTATTTAGCCAACGTCATACAAGAAGGAGCATGCAGACCTCTTGGCTGGCACATTTCAGAGCCTATCCTTTTAATCACATCAGGCTGTTCTCTGTTCAGGCAAATTCCAGAACTCATCCATTAAAAAAAAAATTATTTATTGTTCTTATTCAAACTGGATCTTTCTGGCTGACATATCATAATCATTCAAAGTTTAGAATAAATAAAAACACCTAAAGAAAATGATTTATGGAGTATAATTATTTGACTGTGGTTTCATTTATATTGTTCAATTGAACATATGTTACTGAAATGTGAAAAACAATGTTGAGTTCTTCTTTAAAAACGGAGGTCTTAAAAAGGTTGCTTTAGGGAAAGTCAAATATTTTCCACGTCAAATGAATAAGAAAATAGCTGTGATCTTATTATTCAAAAAAATATTTTAATATGTTGGCAAATTGAAGCTTTTTGTGATCCACTGTTCATTTCAAAAATATATTCTCACAGGATATTCTATAGTCTAAAATAAAAGCACAATGAAATGCATAAAGATCACCAAAAGAAACTAAGAAGGTAACTTGCTTTGCAAAAAGCACTCATAAATTTAGCAAAATTGTACTAAAGTTAATAAACAGCTCTATTCAAACCATTACACCCTAGTCTTGAAAGTATAGCACAAAAATGGAATCAGTCATACAACAGTTCATATAGTTGTGAACTTGTTTGCAAAATAAACCAACTGCACTAAAATATAAATGTCTTGAGTGTGTCTTATTTGCACTGCTGAGATTAATTTAATCTCCGTCTCTGTATCTTTAGCATCTATATAACTATACTGTGGAAACTCAGTGCTTTCTGTCTACATTGCTATTGGTGTCACTAAAGCTGGGAATTACAACCTTGACACATCTGTAGCTCTTCCCTTTTCCTGCCAGAGCTGCTGTTTCTTGCATCTGCTTTGGCACGAATTCATCTCCAGGAAACACAGTTCCTTCCTTGGAGTTACTGTGTTATTTATTTTTTCTTTGCTGTTCTGAGCTGTGAGACCACATTTCCCAGAGGTTTGTTTGCCTACTCAGGAAATGAACAAGAGCCAAAGCAAGATGACCAGAGCAAGGCATAAAAGAAGAAACTTAGACTGGACAAAAAAAAAAAAAAAATCATAGTAGACAAGTAGCACAAGAAAAATACCAAAGAAACAAGAAATGCTAGAAAAACAAAGCCCAGAAGAATGCAACTAAAAAAGGGAATCACAATCTCACACACCAAAACTTCACATTTAAACCTCACTATAAACTATTTCCAGAGAAGGCAATGGCACTCCACTCCAGTATTCTTGCCTGGAAAATCCCATGGGCAGAGGAGCCTTGTAGACTGCAGTCCATGGGGTCACTACAAGTCAGACACAACTGAGTGACTTCACTTTCACTTTTCACTTTCATGCATTGGAGAAGGAAATGGCAACCCACTCCAGTGTTCTTGCCTGGAGAATCCCAGGGATGGGGGAACCTGGTGGGCTGCCGTCTACAGGCTCGCACAGAGTCGGACATGACTGATGCAACTTAGCAACAGCATAAACTATTTCAAATGCGTGTGTGTGTCCATATCTTAAATTTTGCTAAGCAAATCTGTCCAATAAAAATAATTGAGCAAACGAATACAGAATACAGCTTTGTATACAGTTTCTTTTTCTGCCAACATTCCTGTGTTCCATATAGTCATATTTGGCCTCTCGGACAGTGTGGATTTTTATGAGGGCACTGACATTTTCCTTAAGATGAAAATGCTTAACTTTTCTAATTGAGCTGCAGTTTAAAGTTGGGAGATGTGTTCAAAAGTTAGGATGTCTCCTTATGATCACGATGGGCATGTCAAAGCTCATTAAGGAAGGCCTTTGAGGTAAGCATTGCTATCATTACCACTAGCATGAGGGCTGACCCAAGTAATCTAACATGACCCAAGTAATCTAACATGGTACCCATTTACAATGACTCAGTTCTGAGATCAGAATTGATCTGACATCCACAAGGCCAATTCCAGAAAGGGTTTCAGAATAAATATGTTACAACCAATCACAAGGGTGAGGTACAAAAACGAAATATGAACAGTATTTTTTTTTCAGCTTTGTCAATTTACTCCTAAATTTACACTTCAGGCAATCTGAAACAGTGATATTGGCACTGCCCTCAAATAAGTTTCATTCCCAGGAAGTCAAAGTGAACCCAGAAAAGGGTTGGATGCCCTGCTGCCCTGTGCATTCACCTTATGCTGCAAAGCATTAAGGACAGAGCTTTACTCAAAATATACTCACAGCACTTACTATAGTCCCTGGAGCATGGGTGGTGATCAATACTTGTTTACTGACTGATGGAGACAAGAAAACTTATAAACCAGATATTGAAAGTAAATGGATGCATTGCTCAAAGTTAAATAGCAAGAGGCAGAGGAAGAGACAGCTGCCATCGAATGTCCCCCTTCTGCTCAGTTCAGTTCAGTTGCTCAGTCATGTCTGACTCTTTGCAGCCCCATGGACTGCAGCATGCCAGGGCTCCCTGTCCATCACCAACTCCCGGAGTTCACTCAAACTCATGTCCATTGAGTCAGTGATGCCATCCAAACATCTCATCCTCTGTCGCCCCCCTCTGCTCCTGCCTTCAATCTTTCCCCTCTGCTACAAGACCTTATTTTAGCATTTCACAGTATTATTAAAAGAAATTATTCTTTTACTCAATGCTATGCTGCTGCTGCTGCTGCCGCTAAGTCACTTCAGTCGTGTCTGACTCTGTGCAACCCTATAGACGGCAGCCCATGAGGCTTCCCCATCCCTGGGATTCTCCAGGCAAGAACACTGGAGTGGGTTTCCATTTAATGCTATGCAGTTAAGGCTAAATGAAAGTCATAAAATACAAAGTAAAATAAAAACGGAGAAGTGATACAAATCAAGTTTCCCTAGAGACATGGGTTCTGATTCTGGCTTTGCTACTAGCCAGCTTTATAAGTTTTAGCAAGTTGACTTAATTGCCTTGAGACTGAGTTTTCACATTTTAAACCAAGGGCTTAGATTAGTGAATCTTCTAGATCTAAAATTCTACCATCCTCTTAATGAAATGTTAAACAAACACTGTATGATATCTGATATCACTTGTATGTAGAATATACAAGTTGATACAAATGAGTGTCTATGCAAAACAGATACAGACTCACAGATACAGAAAACCAACTTATGGTTACAAAAGGGCAGAAGGAGGTTAGGGGTAAGAGATTAAGAAGTACAAACTACTGGAACTTCCCTGGTCCAGTGACAAGACCCCAACACAGGGGGCCCTGGTTCAATCCTGGGTTAGGAAACTAGATGTGACACAACTAAGAATTCACACGCTGCAGTTAAAGTTGCCTCATGCCACAGCAAACGCCCGGTGCAGCCAAATAAATGAATAAATTAAAATACTAAAAGAAAAAAACAACAAGCTACTCTGTATAAAATAGGTAAGCAACACGACTATATTTTATAGCACAGGGATTGATAGCCCTTATCTAATAACTTTCAATGGAACATAATCTGTAAAAATAGTGAATTATTATTCCTATACACCTGAAACTAATATAATACGGCAAATCAATTATCAGTTCAATTCAGTTCAGCCACTCAGTCTTTGTAAATCCATGAACTGAAGCACACCAGGCTTTTCTGTCTATCACCAACTGTTGGAGCCTACTCAAACTCATGTCCATTGAGCCGGGGATGACATCCAACCATCTTATCCTCTGTCATTCCCTTCTTCTCCCGCCTTCAATCTTTCCCAGCATCAGGGTCTTTTCTAGAGAGTTCATTGCATCAGGGGGCCAAAGTATTGGAGTTTCAGCTTTAGCATCATTCCTTCCAAAGAAATCCCAGGGCTGATCTCCTTCAGAATGGACTGGTTGGACCTCCTTCCAGTCCAAGGGACTCTCAAAAGTCTTCTCCAACACCACAATTCCAAAGCATCAATTCTTCAGCATTCAGCTCTCTTTATAGTTGAACTAACACATCCATACATGACTACTGTGAAAATCACAGCTTTGAGATTTGATTAGACTGACTTTTGTTGGCAAAGTAATGTCTCTGCTTTTTAATATGCTGTCTAGGTTGGTCATAGGTTTTCTTCCAAGGAGCAAATGGCTTTTAATTTCATAGCTGCAGTCACCATCTGCAGTGATTTTGTAGCCAAAAAAAGAAAATAAATAAAGTCTCTCAGTATTTCCATTGTTTCCCCATCTGTTTGCCATGAAGTGATGGGACCAGATGCCATGATCTTAGTCTTCTGAATGTTGAGTTTTAAGCCAACTTTTCCCCTCTCTTCTTTCACTTTCATCAAGAGGCTCTTTAGATCGTCTTTGCTTTCTGCCATAATGGTGGTGTCATCTGCATATCAGAGGTTATTGATATTTCTCCTAGCAATCTAGATTCCAGCTTGTGCTTCATCTAGTCCAGCATTTCGTATACACTGCATATAAGTTAAATAAGTAGGGTGACAATATGCAGCCTTGATGTAGTCCTTTCCCTATTTGGAACCAGTCTGTTGTTCCATGTCCACGTAGAACTGTTGCTTTTTGACCTGCATACAGATTTTACCTGCATACTAGATTTCTCAAGAGGCAGGTCAGGTGGTCTGGTATTCCCATCTCTTGAAAAATTTTCCACGATTTGTTGTGATTCACACAGTCAAAGGCTTTGGCGCAGTCAATAAAGCAGAAGTAGATGTTTTTCTGGAACTCTCTCACCTTTTCGATGATCCAACAGATGTTGGCAATTTGATCTCTGGTTCCTCTGCCTTTTCTAAATCCAGCTTGAACATCTGGAAGTTCACGGTTCACATACTGTTGAAGCCTGACTTGGAGAATTTTAAGCATTACTTTGCTAGCGTGTGAGATGAGTGAAATTGTGTGATAGTTTGAACATTCATTGGCATTGCCCTTCTTTGAGAGTAGAATGAAAACTGACCTTTTCCAGGCCTGTGGCCACTGCTGAGGTTTCCAAATTTGCTGGTATATTGAGTGCAGCACTTTCACAGCATCATCTTTCAGGATTTGAACAGTTAACTTTGAATTCCATCATCTCTACTAGATTTGTTCATAGTAATGGTTCCTAAGGACCACTTCATTTTGCATTCCAGGATGTCTGGCTCTAGGTAAGTGATCATACCATCATGATTACCTGCATCATGAAGATTTATTTTATTTTGTATAGTTTTTCTGTATATTCTTGGCACCTCTTCTTAATATCTTCTGCTTCTGTTAGGTCCATACCATTTCTGTCCTTTATTGTGCCCATCTTTGCATGAAATGCTACCTTTGTATATCCAGTTTTCTTGAAGAGATCTCTAGTCTTTCCCATTTTCTTGTTTTGCTCTATTTCTTTGCATTGACCACTAAGGAAGGCTTTCTTATCTCTTCTTGTTATTCTTTGGAACTCTGCATTCAAATGGGTATATCTTTCCTTTTCTCCTTTACCTTTAGCTTCTCTTCTTTCCTCAGCTATTTGTAAGGCCTCCTTAGACAACCTTTTTGCCTTTTTGCATTTCTTATTTTTGGGGATGGTCTTGATCTCTGTCTCCTGTACAATGTCAGGAACCTCTGTCCATAGTTCTTCAGGCACTCCATTAGATCTAATCCCTTGAATCTATTTTTACTCTCACTGTATAATCCTATGGGATTTGATTAGGTCATCCCTGAATGGTCTAGTGGTTTTCCCCACTTTCTTCAATTTAAGTCTGAATTTGGCAATAAGCAGTTCATAATCTGGCTGGATGGCATCACTGACTCGATGGACGTGAGTTTGGGTTAACTCCAGGAGCTGGTGATGGACAGGGAGGCCTGGCGTGCTGATTCATGGGGTTGCAAAGAGTCGGATACAACTGAGCGACTGTAATGAACTGAACTGAATCTGGGCCACAGTCAATTTTTTAAAAATAAACATAAAATAAAGTTCTGTCATTTTCTAGTTCACAACTGTCTATATCAGCTAATAGACAAGTATAAGAAAACTATTGGGATCCTCCATTTCCACTGCCTCCTTCTTGTCAATCATTGTTAAGTAACTAGGCAATAACATCCTTAGGGTTTCTCTGCATCCAGTGTGACTCTCTCCAATTTATTCACCATCCGATACCAAGTCATCTTTGCCTAGAAACACAAATCTGACCTTGGTATCTCCCTGCTAAAAGTCATTCTAAGGCTTTCTATTAGCTCAGGCTCAGTTCTAAGCTCTGTAACATGGCCTTCCACAATCTATCTGCTGCCTTCCAAGTTTTACTTGATATTCTCATTTTGGACTGTTTGCACTAGCTTCACTGGGTTTCCTCTGTTGCACTAAAGTGATGAGCTATCACCTCTAAAATTTTGTTTTTCCTTAGAACAACTTTTCCTTTTACACTTTATCCAACTAATTCATACAATTTACTGTTCAGTTGTTGTAAAATACTTAGCAGAGTTCCTTCAGCACAAAGACACTGTGTTATCTGTTGAGTAAATAATTTTAAAATGACTCACGTCAGGACAACACATATTCCTTCTTTCTTGTTTATTTCTGTAAAGTAATTACCCTTAAAAACCCTACACATCATTACCTTGGTTTGTAAATGGTCCACAATACAGGGTACCTGTTGCATGAAAGGAAAACTGGAGCTTGAAAAGTACTAATTGCTAAGACTATTGGAGGAAAACAAATACTCTTCTGTCACTGTACATGAGTTACTCCACAAAAGCAAAGCAAGGCTCACTGAAGAGACAGCTGCAAAACACACAAAGATATAATGTGTTTGCCAATCTGCAAAATCATTTGAAAGTTGCTGCTTCAACAGCTGGTATCTGGAAAGTGTAAGCATCATTTGGTCTAGTTAAAATTATACAGAGCAGAAATGTTTATTATGCACACAAAAAGGAGGTTTGAATGTTGAAGTTACAGCACTTTTAAAAGTCTGGAAAAGTCAACAAAACACTTGGTGGCTGAAAAAAATCTCCAAGAGTCGTATTTGTTCAGTCATGGTTTCTTTCTAGTTCTATAGATCTTATGATCACATCTTTGAAGACTGTTAAAGAGATAGCACCACTGTATCACATAATTCTTTGAGACTATCCTGCATCTGGGCGTCCTTGGTGGCTCAGCAGTAGAGAATCCACCTGCCAATGCAGGAAATGTGGGTTTAATCCCAGGGTCAGAAAGACCCCCTGGAGGAGGAAGTGGCAACCCACTCCAGTATTCTTACCTGGAGAATCCCATGGACAGAGGAGCATGCCAGGCTACAATCCATGGCGTTGCAAAGAGTTGGACACAATTTAGTAACTAAACAGCAACAACAATCCTACCTCCAGAATGAGCAGACAAGATGCACATACTTCATCTTAGCCTTATTATTTAATATTGGTTAACATTTACAGAATCCATGCAAGCCAATGGGTTCTATTACCCTAGAAAACTATAAGGATACCTGCTTAGTACCAGGTACCACCAGAAGTGTAAACCTACTTGAATAACATAATGGTTGTCTACAACCCACACCCTGCAAAAAATGTTTCCCTAGTGCCACTAGTATGCCTGAATTTTCCACATCATTTATCCCTTTGATTTAATGAAATATTTTTCAAATGTGTTCTACAGAAATGTTAATAGATTGACTTTGGAAGAGGAAAAAGAAACCAACACGATTCCAGTGTCAAATGTGGGAAGAAATGTTTTAAACAAAATTCAACATTTTCTCTACTGTAGTGCTTTTCAGAGCACTGAGTAAGAAGGATTTGGTAGGAAGTGTCTCCCACATGGAACCATAAGTGTGGACCACATCCACCTCTTTGTACAAGAAACTCTTGTTCAGGGAATGCTAATGAACACATGTGGAAGACATATCAGAAAATGCTGACTTAAGGTCTTAAAGATTCTTCTAAAAATGAAGTCAGTTTCTCAAGGTTATCTACTTCATTATTCACACTAACAGAGTTCCTTCACTAACAGATGCACATGTGTGGAAAACAGCCTAGTCACCAGCCAAAGAAACATTTCTACAACTTTATGTTCTTATAAGAAAATGTATGGGGTTTCCCTCTTGGCTCAGACAGTAAAGAATCTGCCTGTAGTGCAGGAGACCACGGTTTGATTCTTAGGTCAGGAAGATACTCTGGAGAAGGGAACGGTGACCCACTCCAGTATTCTTGCCTGGAGAATCCCATGGACAGAGGAGCCTGGCAGGCTACAGTCCATGGGGTCACTAAGAGTCAGACACAACTGAGCAACCAGCATTTTCAAGAAAATGTGTACACTAGTCTCCTCCACAAGTAAGAAGCTGCTTCTTCCCTTTTTGAATTCCTGTCACTAAAGTAAGTCACTGTGCCCCAGAGGAGGAGTTGTCACTATCTGATAGGGAAGGCAGGCAAAAGACAATGAGCGGCTTCCTCTTTCTTCCATGACCTGTTTGCCCTGTGAGCACGGATGCAGCCAGAGATAGGGCCAAAGGTTTTACCCAGAGGGTCCACTTCTCTGAGCCTCAGAACCCTCATTTGAAATACATAGGTGGTAACATCTGCTTTGTGGGTTGTTGGCAGATTAGAATTTATGTGACTAAGCTGCTTATATTGCCTAAAGGCTCAATAGATTTTTCTCCATTACTATCATAGAATTTGCTGCAATTACACACTGCATCTACACAGTCCTCACCATACCTATTGCTCCTGTCAGCTCCAAGGGGCTAGAGGCATTGTTTTTATTCCACAAATGCTGAGGCCAGTGTCTGACTCGTGGCCAGTTCCTGATGTGTGTGAAGAGAAGATTTCCCTGCAGCGAGTTAAATCACCCTCTTCGCTACTTGTGTTTTTATACCTTGCTTAATGAGAAGCGGGCACTTAGTGTTTTAAGAGGCCACCAGTGTATACATAGCTTTATGGCAGAGACAGGGAGACAAGGCATAATGGAATTTTAACTGCAGAAGACAATTTCACTAATTAGCTTTCCTTTTCTTTACAAAAACCCTAAAATCAGTTCAAATCAGGTTGACAAAAGACAACTCATAGTAGGCAAGGGAAATCTTCTCAGCTCAGAGTCACCCACCCCTGTAGAAGTCCATCATTTAAACATTCACTTGAATAACTGACTTTCTCTATGATATTATTCCTAACCAGAGGAACTGCTTCACAAGTGAGTATGAACTACTTTAGTATGATAATTAGGTAAACTTCTATAGGCGGGAAAAAGTTTAGGTAAGGCAGAGAGAAGGATAAATTTAATGAGAAATGAACATAATAAAATATATTGTATGATATAAAGAATACTATGCTTGGACAGGGAGATCAAGGTAAGTCACAAAGAGGTTAAAAAAGAGAAAGTAGAGGCCAAAAAAGATAACAGTACCAACTTGAAGGTGTTGTGTGTGTGTGTGTGTGTGTGTGTGCATGTGTTTATTTTTTTAAGAGCAGGAAAATGACTATAGTTGAATGAGGCTGAAAGTAAACTAATTTAATAATTTGGAAGGCCACCACCCTTAGCTCTGATCAGTTGATCTCTGCCCAATGTGATGCTACTCAGTATCTTTCTCTCCAATCTGTTTACCCTGAAATTAAGAATGGAGAAAAACTGTACAAAAGATAAAAGACAAGCATATACATACATGACTCTCTATCTCCTTACTTTAAAAGCTCTTTCACACAACAGAGTCGACTCATCAGCAAGAGATTTGAAAAATGTCAAAGATCTTTTGAATAACACACACTGGCAACAACTTGGGAAAATAAAGAAGGATAAATACAAAGAAAAAAAAAACTTAAAGCATAGACTGCAAGCCAACTCTATTTCTTATACTGAAGACTCATCTATTCTTGCAGGAAAGATGAACTTGGACAACGCAGTTGAGTAACAGCCACTGTTTGGTTGTCTTACTGCCCTTTCTGTGCCCGCTTCCATGCCTCCCCAGGCCATCTCACCCTTGATTGATTATCATGTGTACCTATTTTCTTAATTTGAGTTGACCAGATTCGGAGATTTTCCTTATGATTTTATCTCTGTGCCAAAATAAGCATTAACACCAAAAATTCTTTCTCAAATGCTTGTGAAAGAAAATTGTGTGCATGGTGTATTACCTGTGAGGCAGTATACAAGAGAAGATTTTCTACTCTGTGCCCTTGGTGACAATATTTCTTGATATCTAGTTTTAGAGCCAGTAGTCATGAATGGGTATGTTAATTTAGCTAAGATTCTATTAAAAATTCAGTTTTCAGTCATATTAAACACATTTCAAAGTCTATAGCTACATCTATATATTGGACATAATATGACATTTCATCATCACAGAAAGCGTTACTAGACAGTAACATTCTAATGTTTAAAAAAAGTTTTGCTCTGAGAAATATGAAAGCAAGTAAAATTATAAGGGATCCAATTTAGATTTAAAATAATGAAGTACTCGCAAAGAAATACAACTGTCAGATATATAGACTTTGCAGTAGTTAAGTAGAGGAAAATAGGTCCACTGGAAGTATTTAAACCAAAGCTAAGCAATTAAAAAAAAAAAATCATGAAACTGAGTTAGATGAGCTTAAAATTCCAAGGGCATTTAGTCAGAAAATTGAGATAAGTTCAATTCCACCAAACCACAATTTTCCCATTCCTAATTAGCAGGTATTTTTCATTTAGTGATAAACCAGAGAAGGTTGTGCTTTAAGTTGCTAGGTCACAGAAAATTGCTTGACTTTCAAATCAGCAGTGCTAATTTCTTGAATTTGCAATTAATTAAATAATGGAAATGAATTATGTATCTGTGGCTGAGTTTTGATCAAATGTGAAATAATCTTGGTGATTAGCATTTTGAGAAAGCACAAGCACTAATGTAACATAAAACTTAGAAACCTTCAGAATACAGGAGCCACATCCCAGGACATAAGAGCACTACATTTTAAAGAAAGACATTAATATGAGGAAGTAAAAGATATTCGGTCTATAATTCCCCAATATTTTTCTCCTTCAAAAAAGGGTTCTTAACCTCAAGATTTCCTGATGGGGTAACAATTCTAAATATGCAGAAATATTGCTCCTGAAGACACACAGGACATTGCTTTCCTCTTGTTGCCCAATGTTTAGGACGTGGGGCTGAAACTAGATCCAGAGCAAAAGGGGTAGGGATTAAAAAAATAAAGAATAAGGTTGGACCTACAGCCCATCACACAGAGTAAAGGAAGTCAGAAAGGGGAAGACAAACATCATATATTAACTCATATATATGGAATCTAGAAAAATGTACAGATGAAGCTATTTGCTGGGCAGGAATAGAGATGCAGACATAGAGAATGGACTTGTGGACACAAGTGGGGGAAAAGGAGGGTGGGGCGGATTGAGAGAGCAGCACTGACACATAAACACTACTATACACAAAATACGCAACTAGTGGGAAGCTGCTATCCAGCAAGCTCCCTGCTCTGTGATGACCCAGAGAGGTGGGACCGGGCGGAGCCGGAGAATCCATGAGGGAGGGGATGTGCACATACTTATAGCTGACTGACTTTGCTGTACAGCAGAAACTGTTACAACATTGTAAAGCAATCATACTCCAACAACAATTTTTTTTAAAATAAGGATACATACAAAGTAAAAAAATTAAAGATTTCCATACACCTCAAGGACAACATGGGCTCCTTAGTAGATTCTAGTGTAAGACTGCATTAGCTTAAAAGTGATATTTAAAACCTGAACTGTCTCCAAAGTGGCTACCAAAACAGCTTCATATCCTAAAAACTGTGAGATGTGTTTGGGTAAAGATTGATTATGCTCCACCAGTCGTGTCCGACTCTTTGCTCCCTCAGTCATGTCTGACTCTACCCCATGGACTGTAGCCCACCATGCTCCTCTGTCCATGGGACTTTACAGGCAAGAATACTGGAGTGAGATGCCATTTCCTCTTCCAGAGGATCTTCCCAACCCAGGGATAAAACCTGAATCTCTGTGTCTCCTGCGTTGCAGGAGGATTCTTTACCTTATGGTTTCAAAGTAGGTGGGCTGTTTTAATCTTTTAGATTTTATAGTGACTGAGTTCTCATCTACTTTCTTAAAGGGGCTCATAGGATAACCTAAACTAGAACAAAGTACTGAGAATTGAGAAACAAAGAAATATCTCTTGTTCTCAAATATCATTTTCTTGCTTCTCTCTTTTTCTTAATGAATGACAAGCACATCTGCTTCCCCTCTACTTGCATTATTTCTTTAGGACAAGGCTTTATAGTCATTGTGTGATGCATGCTCTGATGCATGTATCTGATTTTTTGCACCCCATGGACTGTAGCCCACCCGTCTCCTCTATCCATGGGATTTCCCAGGCAAGAATATCAGAATGGGTTGCCATTTTCTACTTAAGGGGATCTTTTCCACACAGGAATCAAAAACCACATCTGTTGGGTCTCCTGCCTTGGCAGACAGATTCCCTACTACTGAGCCACCTGGGAAGCACCTATAATCCTTAGGAAAATGCAAGTATATTCAGCAAGGAAGTCAATAATATTTTAAATTGTAATAAAAGCAAGTTCCCATTAGGTGGAATGATTCAAGTAGATCGTATAATCAAGTCATGATATCAATATATGAGAACAGTATTAGGAAGGATCTAGAGCCTGAAATATAATCAGTAGGATAGTCCTAGGTTTGGATTGTCCTATACCAGAATGGAAAAAAAGGCATCAACAAGAGGCATGGGTAGAGAATTAGGTTAGCAGAGTAAACAGATACTCCATAACCTTCACAAGTGCTATATCTGCTTGGGGGAATAATACTCTTATAAAGTCTTATTCTTCTGCATAATAAATTAGTTATTTGCACTAAAGAAACCAACAATAATGATGCAATTTTTTTCTGAATGAATCTTCCTTTGTTGCTCTTTAATCAACCCTTATTTTTAATCTGCATATAGAAAAGATTAAATGCTGGGTGCTTAATGACTTCAGGAGAAAAACATACACACACACACACACACACACACACATTGCCTGAATGTTTAATATCACCCCAGGGCTTCTTGTACACCTATGTGAGAAACCAAGAATTACAGTAGAGATTGGCAGTGGTAATGGTTATTTGAAACCGTGCTTCTGTAAAACAAATGGCCTCTTTCAATGCTTTCATTCTTCAAATATAACACTTCTCTGAATGGTAAAGACGCCCAACCAAACCATCTGTCAGAGAAGACAGAGTTCGGCTGCAAAAGGCAGTTTGTTTTCCTGCACTCTTAAATTTTCTTACTTCAAACTAGATGAACTGTAGGGGAACAGAAAGTACTCTGCTTCTCAGAAGCAATACTGATGCACAGAAATAGTAAGCAGATCGAGAGTTGGTGTCATTTATGTATAATCTAAATACCATCATTCCACACTAGGGACACTTTATATGTTCCCTGTTGACTAAAGGTCAGCTATGTTAGAGGTCAAACAACTGCCTTCTCTTAAGATACTGGGTGTTATGATAGTGTTTGATACCAAAAGTGTCAAGTAGAGAGCTTTGCATACTACTTGACATATATTCAAACTCATAGATACAGTCTATAAACTATGCCTTATGAAAGCCAGATATATTAAGCTATCTCATGAAAACAATGAACAAAAAGGGAATCATGATACAAGGACTACCTTCTTAAAATCATCGTTTAGTCTAAATATGAATTTTAAACTACACAGCGCTATGAACAAAGATAAAGAATAAAAAGAAGGTATGAACACAAAAAGGTTAAAAAAAATACGAGAACCAAGATATGTCAAAACCAAAATGAAGCACAGATTTCCTCTCAAATACTTTTGAGGAAAGTATTATATTAAAATAAAGACAGAGTTACATGGCTCTGTGTGAACAAAAATGTTCTCTCAGGTACTTACTATTTTCAAACCTAAGACCTAAAAGTTCAAATGATGAATAAAGATGATGCCTTTAATATAACAAGACAAAACAGAAACATCAAATGGAAACAACTTAATAGTTATTTAGATTAGTTTTTGATTCCCTGTGCTTAGAAGCCAATAAATTCCCCCCTACAAAATAAAAGAATTCACTCGACTCATATTCTCTAAACTAGATATGGCTATCATAAAATCCACACACAAATACCCAATGAATCCCAAGTAGAAAAAAAAAATGTACATATACATGCAAATTACCAACTAACTAAATAAAAGCATAAATAAATAAACAAATAAAATAGAAAAGAAGTTAAAGAGTCCTGAACTCCCCTACAGCTACACTTCAGGAAACAGAGTAGTGGTTAGTAGTAGTCTTTGGCACACTGGTTAAAGCATGGACTCTGAGACAGATCCCTGTTTGGTATCTGAAATCTATTCCTTACCAGCTGTCTAACCCTGGACAAGTTACTTTAAGTTTCTGTGGTTGATTTCCATCATATTTAAAGCAGGCATCATATTGCTCTGCATTGCTGATCAAAATGTTTGTTAAAAATTTAACACTTTTATTAGGTAATTTAATAAAATTTATATGATAAAATTTAGCAAAATTTAAATATATATATATATATTTAAAGTTTAAGAAAATCTAATACCTAGAAATGAACCCACATTTCTATGGGCAGTTAAACTATAACAAAGGGGGCAAGAATATATAAGAGGGAAAAGACAGCCTCTTCAATAAATGGTGTTGGGAAAATTGGATAGCTACAACCAAAAACTAAGTCAAACTGTACTACTTTCTTATATCATGCACAAAAATAAACTCAAAATGGATTAAAAACTTAAATATAAGACCTCAAACCATAAAACTTCTAGAAGAAAACATAGGAAAGTACACTTTTTGACATCAGTATTAGTGATATTTTTTGGATATGTCTCCTCAGATAAGGGAAATAAAAGCAAAAATGAACAAATGGGACTACATCAAACTAAAAAATTTTTGTATAGTGAAGGAAATGACCAAAAAATGAAAATGTAACCTACTGAATGTGAAAAGCAAATGATATATCTTGCAAGGGCTAAAGCCAAAATATACAAAGAACTCATACAACATCAAAAAAGAAAAAAAAAAACAACCTGTTTAAAAAATAGGCAGACCAAAAAAAAAAAAAGACATTCTGAATAGACATTTTCCCAAAGAAGACACACAGATGGTCAAGAGGTACATGAAAAGATGCTCAGTACCACTAATCATCAGGCAAATGCAAATCAAAACCACAATAAGATATCACCTCACGCATGTTAGAATGGTTATTATTCAAAAGACAAGTGTCAGCTAGGATGTGGAGAAAAGAAAATCCTCATGCACTGTTGATGGGAATGTTAAATGGTGCAGTCATTATGGAAAACAGTAGGGAGATTTCACAAAAAATTAAAAATAGAACTACCATAAAATCCAGCGATTCCACTTCTGGATATTAACCCAAAGATAGAAAACACTCATTCACAAAGAATAAATGCACTCATGTTCCTGTGAGTGTGTGCAAAGTTGCTTCATTTTTTTCCAGCTCTTTCCTGACACTATGGACTGTAGCCTGCTTGACTCCTTGTCCCTGGGATTCTCCAGACAAGCATGCTGGAGTGGGTTGCCATGCCCTCCTCCAGAGCATCTTCCTGACCCAGGGACTGAACCCATGGCTCTTATGTTTCCTGATTGGCAGGAGATTCCTTTATGACTAGTACCACGTGGGAAGGCCTTTACTCATATGTTCATTGAAGTGGTGTTTACAATAGCCAAACATGGAAGCAATCTAAGTGCCTGTTAACAGATGAACAGACAAAGATGAATATTAGTCATATATTAATGCAGTCTTCCATTATAGGAAAACATAGATGACCTAGAGAGTATTATGTTACATGAAATAAGTCAGAGAAAAACACATTCTCTATGATCTCACTTACATATGGAATCTAAATAACAAAACAATGATGAGCAAAAATAACCATCTTTTATTTGCGTCTCATGACTGTGAGATCAACCCCAAGAAAAATAAAATAAAAACATAAAACAAAACAAATGAACAAGCATAATGACACAGAAACAGAATCATAGATACAGAGAAGAAACAACAGGTTACCGGATGGGAGAGGGTGAAGGAAGGAGAAAAATGGGTGAGAGGGAAAAAAGGGTACAAACTTCCTGTTGAGAAATAAGTGAGTTATGACTATAAAATGTACAATGTGGGGAATATAGTCAATAATTTTGTAACATCTTTGGCAACAGATGGTAACTAGACATCATGGGGATTATTTTGAAATATATAGCAATATCAAATCACTATGCTGTATAAAAGAAACTAATATAGTATTGCAGGTCAATTATACTTCAAAAACAAGCAAACTCCAAGAAAAAGATATCAGATTTTTGGTTCCCAGAGCCAGAAAGTAGGGGAAGAAATAATTGAATAAAGGCAATCAAAAGATACAAACATAGTGTCATGAGATAAACAAGTATACAACATGTAATTGACCTGCAGTATGTTGTACATTAAAATTGTTGAAAGAGTAAATCCTAAGAGTTCTTATCACTGGGGAAATTTTTTTTCTATTTTTTCAATCTTGTATCTATACAAGATGATGAATGTTCAATAAACTTATTGAGTCAGACTTCCCTGGTGGTCCAGCGATTAAGACTCCATGCTTCCAATGGAGAGGGTGTGGGTTCGGCCCCTGGTCAGGGAACTAAGATTCCACATGCCACAGAGCACAGACAAAAAGTTAATAAATAGAAATAAAAAATAACTTATTTTGCTATCATTTCATAATGTATATAAGTCAAATCATTATGCTGTACATCTTAAACTTATACAGTACTGCATGCCAATAATATCATAATAAAATTGGGGAAAATTTAATAAAAATTATGCCTAAGATTTAATATTTTTAAAAAGTGTTAGCTAGGATTATTGTCATTACTACTATAATATTATTATTTATGTCATCATAATTAGTCTCTGGCATGTTTCTAGATAGATTGTAAATGTCTGGAGATGCAAATAGAAAGAAATCTAGAAATTTGATTCCATTTAATCTTTCAAATATGATAATGGCTTCTGACTAGAAGAAAAGCTAAGAACTGTTTCATCCTTTTCCACCATAAGATCTAGTTCTTGAGAAGTGATAATAATGGTAGACTTGCCTTTAGATGAAGATTCTAGTCATTTATTTAATGCATATTTATTAGACACTCCACACCAGACTGAATTAGGTGCTGGAGATTCCCCAGCAAAAGTGAGCAAAAAATGCCTTATCCTCTCTGAATTTATGTTCTATGTGTGAGGAAGGGATACAGACAACAAAAAGAGTAAGTAAAAATAATATAGCATAGTAGAAAGTGGCAAGTGTTGTGAAGAAAAAGAGTGCTTAGAGGGAAAGTGGTGCAACTTTTAAAAAATCCTTGTAGGAAAAGATTCATTGAGAACTAATTTGATCAAGGTCTTTGAGAAATTGAGGGAGTCTTCCCTGGAGATATTTTAGAGAAGCTAATTCTAGACTAATGGAACAGCATAGGCAAAGGCTTGACTGAGGGACAGTGAAATTTCAGGGTGCACATATAGAATCAGATAGTTACACTAAGGGATAAAACCTCCAACTGGGAGAGTACACAATTACACACACACACACACACACACACATTTCATTTGGTACCCTCACGACAATCCACAGCAGTACCACCAAGCTGAATGTCATGAGTAAGAGGGAGTTTGAGGACATGAGTTCAGACAAGTATCAAAGTGCTCAATGACTGAAAGTCATTTAGTCATATCTGACCCTCTGAAACCCCATGGACTATAATCCATGAAATTATCTAGGCCAGAATATTGGAGTGAGTAGCCTTTCCCTTCTCCAGAGTATCTGCCCAAATCAGGGATTAAACTTAGGTCTCCCGTATTGCAGGTGGATTCTTTACCATCTGAGCCACAAGGGAAGTCCAAGATCTCTGGAGTGGGTAGCCTATCCCTTCTCCAATGGATCTTCCCAACCCAGGAATAGAACCAGGACTTCCCTAGAGGCTCAGACAGTAAAGCGTCTGTCTACAATGCGGGAGACCCAGGTTTGATCCCTGGGTCAGGAAGATCCCCTGGAGAAGGAAATGGCAACCCCCTCCAGTACTATTGTCTGGAAAATCCCATGGATGGAGAAGCTTGGTAGGCTACAGTCCATGGGGTTGCAAAGAGTCGGACACGACTGAGTGACTTCACTTCAGCTTCTCCTGTACTGCAGGTAGATTCTTTACAGCCTGAGCTATCAGAGAACATGGGTGCTTGTAAGTCATGAAAAAACTTCGGCTTTTACTCTTCACGAGATGAGGAAAACTTACAAGATCTTAACCTAAGGATCACTCATTTAAGTCTTAGCCTAATCATTTAGGATGGACAAATCTATTTTTATTAATCTTGATGCAGTTGTATTAATCATTTCCAAGAAAATAAGATTGAGGTGATCACTAACTTTTAATGAGAAATTACACTCAATGACAAATACAGAAAGAGTTTTAAAGGAAATATACTATATTAATTAGCAAATCTCAACAAATATTTCAAAGTGAAAATCACTGTATATTAATATATTACCTAGTACATAACATGAGGAATTAAGAACATTTATCATGACTGCAGGTATAGCACAAATTAATAAAATCACACTTGGAAGACTACTACAAAAGTTAGTAATAGGATCTTAAAGGGTATAGACACATGCAGTTTACCCAAGTGAATTCTGAATCACACCAACTACAAATGCCACGTATATTCATTTTGTTAAGCATAATTTAAGACCCCAATGTCCTGCTGCTTCATTAAAATAGGATGTGAAATAAGCCAACTCTTAAATTTCATGGCCTAGATTTACCAACATCCCAGATTTTCACTATGAATCAAGTCTTCTATCAGGGTTTATAGTGTGCTTTAAATGCAGTACAGAAAATGAGATGTTAACCTCCGAAGAATATAGCCAATAAGATCTCTTACCCTACAATCTGGATTCTGAACTAAATTACTGTGGCCAAAATGCTGAGGTTGACCAGCTTGCACCGGTGGTATCTTGACAATTGCTGAAGGTAAGTTTATGAGTCCATATTTGCCAACTCCATTTATTCCAGTCTCCTCTATTTCCCCGGCACTCTGTGATTAAATATTTGCCCATGTCATACTTATTTACCAGTATCATCCATCATCTCACCATGACCGGACTAAGCCTATCCATTCACATCTTAAGATGTGTCTTAATTTCCAATATTGCAATAAAGCAATTCCCAATTGGAAGCTTTTCTCTTTTCAGCTTCTATATTTCATCATAGTTTGTGGTTATATTAATCCTAATGTTTTGACTTTATTGTGCTTTGTCCTCCAATTATTCTCTGATAAGCTCCTTCAAGACAGTTGCCCTACACACACCGTACTCACACTTTCTTACGCTCTAGCAAAGTGAGAGGTGCAAACAGACAGCTCAGTAATGATTCATGGACGCCTTAAGAGTCCCCAAGAAGATATGGTCAGAGGTCTTGACCATGATTTTGCTTATTTAATAATAAATGTTAAAGTTGGTCCTTTAGAAAAGTTCTCTTTCCTGGGGACAGCTACCCATTGAAAGGGTAGCTTACATATGTGTATGCTTCCCAGGTGGCATCAGTGGTAAAAAACAGCCAGTAATGCAGGAGACACAAGAGGAGCAGGTTCAGTCCCTGGGTTGGGAAGACGCCCTGAGGGAGGGCATGACAACCCGCTCCAGTATTCTTGCCTGGAGAATTCCATGGACAGAGGAGCCTGACAGGCTCAGTCCATAGCACTGCAAATAGTCAGACAGGATTGAAGCAACTTAGCATGCACACATACACATATTCATATATATACATTTTAATGTAGCATCAGTTTTACCTATCATCGATTAACAAAACTATATTTTGAAACAGAAAACTGAAATCTCAATTTACTAAAAAATAATCTGATACTAATAATTTAAAAAATATTCTTTCAATAAATAGTGAATAACTAATCTAGTAGGCATATTCAAAAGCAAAGGCATTACTTTGCCGACTAAGGGCCATCTAGTCAAGG
>SJYC01063706.1:0-13829 GCA_006408675.1 Madoqua kirkii
AATGAACTGAACATGATTCCGTTTTACCACTGTTTATTTCTAGTCTGAGAGTGTCCTAATTCGATAAACTGATGTGCAGAAGTCTAGCATTTCCCTCCTAGAAAGGAAGCGTGTGACACGACACAGACAATCTGCCCTCAGCTGTGACTCAGCTTCCTGCGTGGGGAGAAGCATCCCACAGCCCAGGAGCTCCTCCTGGACCTCTTGAGCACAGGGTGCAGAGTTCAGATCTGGATCTGAAATGGAGCAGGGGACGCGTCACTGTAGGGAGGAGCCGCCCATATGCTGGTTGCCAGGGTGCCGGGGCGGGCAGGGCCTCTGTCTGTCTTGGTGAGGGTGGCCACACACAGGACTCATGCCCTCTCTCAGTGCCAAGGTTGTGGGGAGGGCAGAGCATTGTTACCTGATGCATCTGGAAAGGCAGGGATAATGGGCAATGGAATCAGGGCATTAGGTCCTAAGCCACTTCATCCCCTATACCATCATGGCTGTAAGTAAAGGCTCTTTCCTGCAGGATCCAGCATGACCCAGAAAGTAACCCTAGTCCAGTCTGCAGTTTCTGTTTTGGAGAAGGAGGCTGCAACCTTGGACTGTGCATATGAAGCTAGTAGTTATGGTTATTATTTAAAAATCAGACATCACATTGAAAACTGGATTTCTAGCTTCTCTATAAAAATATCTAAGAGCACAACACCCTCTGCGGTAGAGGTCAAAAGTGTTTGATTGCATAATGCCTTTGATATAGACTCATTTTATCTTTAAAATCTATGCAGATTTACCATTTACAGCATGAATAGCCCTAAAATAAAATTTTAAATTATTAGTCATAATATAGGATCTGATCCACAAAGCAAACAAATCTGAGTTAATATCTCATGGAAACATACCTGTTTTTTTCCCTGTGATTTTTATCGTCACAGCATGGATCCCAGTGAGAAATTTCAGTATAGTTTATTCATTAATTCTTAGTTTTCTGGGCAGCATTGGGGAAACATTAGTTGGCAAGACAGATGTGATGTTGCTTTGGTGGAGCTCATGCTCCAGGGGGCTGTATGGTCTCCATACAAGAGAGTGGCAGGAAGGACCTTACAGCACAGACTGTGTGACCTTAAGCAGGTCGTTAGCTCTGACTTTCTGCTTCCTCGTCTGTAAAGTGTGAGGGTTAGTCATGAAGCTGCTGTTTAGTTAATGTGAGTCGTTCAGTCGTGTGCAACTCTTTTGCGACCCTGTGGACTGTGGGCTGCCAGGCTCCTCTGTCCATGGCATTCCCCAGGCAGGATGACTCGAGTGAGTTGCCATTTTTTCTTCCAAGGAATCTTCCTGACCCTGGGACTGAACCTAGGTCTCCGGTATTGCAGACAGGTATTTTTTCCGTCTGAGCCACCAGGGAAGTCCTTCCCAAAGTTTTACTCACCTCACAGGACCACTTAGTTCGTATCCTTTTTGAGTTCCTAACACCCTCCCTTGCTTAAGAAAGGCTGTTAGATGTTGTAGAAGTTATCGAAGCCCTTCTCACCGTGCCTCACTGTGTAACAAGAAGCCATGGGCGCAGGAAGAGAGGAGAGGGGCGTGGGAAGCCACCTGCCTTTAACACTTCGGGAGCACTGTTCTGCGTCGCTGGACGGAAGAGGGCAGAGGAAAAGGGACAGGCGTGCAGGCAGGAGGGGAGGACAGGCCCAGACTTTGCTCTTTTATCCCGAACACTTTTGTATACATTTGGTATCATCTTTAATAAAACGATGAATTGTAATTAGCTGGATTCATACCCTGTCATCTGCATCACGGCATGACTTCTGAGGCACTCCTTAGCCTCTCTGTGCATCAGTTTCTTAATATGTAAAATGGCAATAATAGAACCTACTTCATGGACTTAAGAATCAAAATCATCTATATATCTCTATCTGTTTGAAACCATTATAAAATTAAATTATACATAAACACACCTGCCTGTGTGTTTTATAGAAATAAAATTTTAAGCACAGGTACATATTATGGCATCTTGATACAGCAGGGATCACTCACTAATGACCATAATTAATATAAAAGGCAAAGTTTGTTCCAGTACCTACCTCAGATTTTCATTCCTGTCATTATTTTTATAACACAAAGTTTCTCCTTATTTTTCAGGAAAGGAGCCAAAGCTCATTGAAAAGCCAAGGCCATGTTGGCACGTCTAGAAATGTCGCCTACAGGGTTTGGTAGCCCTGTGGTCAATGTTCCCATCTCAGCAGCCCCTCCAGACAAGGTCCTGATCCTAACAGAGTAGAGCAGGTGACTTATGCTCAACATAAAAGTGCCCTTCTCAGCGCCAGGCAGGGCCCCTTTCCCCTTTCGTTCGCCTGGGTATATAACTGAAGGTGTATTTTTCCATATTTGTTGAGAGATCAATGGAAAATTGCTCTAAGACATGACCAATATTCAGTGCAGGCTTCAGACTGATTCACTTTCAGCCTTATATACAGTTAATGAACATTCAGCAAATTTCCTCATGTCAAGATAAAAGATAATGAGGAAATGGCATTTTTCACCTATAAAAAATATACCGGTATTGGATAACTTGTGACATACAAAATCTCTGTGTAAGTTAAGGAGAGATTTTTTTGTGTGTTATTGTTTTAAGAGTATATAAACACTTTTCCAATATATCTGAAACTTGATTGATTGATGAATTAATTTTCCTGAGATTTTGTGATCACTGGCAAAGAGGATATTCACATCCTCTACCCAGTTTGAAGGCAGACTGCCGTTGGAGTGGAGTGAGTTTTTCACCTGCTCCAAGAAACTAGGAGAAAGGATAAGCCCCTCCCAAGGCAGGAACCTCTCCCCACTCATCTGCTCATGAGCAGGAATGTGGAGCCCCTTGGGACAGTGCTCTGCATCTCTGCTACAGTTGGGTCCATCGCACAGAGTTTACCCTGTGCATCTCTGCAGGCTGAACTCTTGTCTGCAACTTCAAGACCAGACTGTCTGTAAGGACCAGTGGTGGACACAGAAGGAAAAATGAGATATGTGTTTTATTTCTTGTCAGTCTAGGAGATGTGGCATAAACACTGAATCATTGTCATTTAAAAATTTATAGGCACAACTATAAAAATGCAGAATTTATAGTTATAATGGTTTTAATATTCCTGGAGGATGTAGTCCCCATCCGTATTTAACAGGGGGGATGTCAGAACACCCACCTGAAGGTAAACACAGATTTCCTCCAAACAACCTAGGATCTTGCAGACTGGGTGTTGGATACGTGAGCAATGGAGCTTCAACATCTTGATAAACAGGGCCTAGGAAGGGAGAGGGAGATGAAAAAAACAAACAAAATCTGAACAGTGACAGGAGAGTATCCAAGCAGGTTTTATTCCCCTGGTGGTAACTGTGTCAGCTCTCTCCTTCCAGTCTGACCCATCATTCCACATCTCTGGGTCCAGGCTAGTGGGACTACAGACAGGGCTGAGGATTTTTTTTTTACCTGCTCCTCAGTCAATTGAAAGCAGTTTGAGATAGGAATCATGTCTGGTTTTGGTTTCCACATTGTAGACAACTAAGTTTCCAGAATGAATGCTGGAGTCTAGGGATTCCTGAACATGCACAGCAGTTTAAGAGATCCTCGGTGATCCGTGAGCCAGAGTCCTGCCTGCATGGTAACTTGACTCAAGACCCCAATTTTAGGGGAAACTTTGGTCCAGGGGTGAGGACTCTGCGCTCCCAGTGCAGGGGGCCTGAGTTTGATCCTTGGTCAGGGAACTGGATCTCACAAGCCGAAATTGAGACCCGGCACAGCCAAAAACAAAAGCAAAGCAGAACAGCTCAGCAAACAGCTGCACATTAAAAAATACCCTAATTTTAGAAAAACATGTCATTTGACTGTTGAGAAATTCTGTGTCCATCATTAGGTATCATTTGAAGAAGATTGCTCTTGTGTTCAACTGACTTGGTCATTGCCATTTAGAAACATTTATTTTTAATTGGAAGATAATTGGAAAGCTACAGGTAAAAGGATGACACTAGAACCCTCCCAGCACCATACACGAAATGCATTCAAAATGGATTAATGACTTAAATGAAGGCCAGAATCCATCAGACTCTTAGAGGAAAACATTGGCAGTTCACTCTTTGACATGCATCACAGCACGATCCTCTTTGACCCACCTTCTAAAGTAATCAAAATAAAAACAAAACCAAATTGGACTCAATTCAACTAAGAGTCACAGCATTGCTCCTGGGTTGACAGCACTGCCCCGAGACCCCGTGTAGGGCAGCCTCCCAGCTGTCTGCAGCCGCGCGCCCCCACACCTTAGAATGGTGAATGTCAGCAAAGAGCAATGTTTTGGCTTCTTACCATAATACAGTCTCACTTTGCATAAGGTAAACCCAACCCTACAGAAAACAAGCTATGAAATGACCACATTAAATCTTCTTCTGGGTTCACTTCACTAGCCCAGATAATTGCACAGGAAACCAGACAAATGGGCTGACAGACACTGGGCAAACAGTTCTTTCCATAGAGATTCCTGATCCTTAATAAAACAAATAAATAGAAGACAGATGAACACCATGTAGACATGCCTCTAGAATGAAGAGTGCCTGGCTAACATATTAAGCACATGAACTTGACATTCTAAGAAATACTTAGTTGAGTTAAAACAGCTATGTGACAAGTTGTAAAATGATAGTGACTGTGTTTCAAGAACCAAGGTACATAAGTAAGGTCACCTGTCCCTCATGAGGCTAAAGGCATAGGTTGCTGTCATCCAAGGATGGTCCGACTCCCCTCCACTCTGCCCCATAACCCCTGCCTTGCATCTCTCTCTCTCTCTCTCGTCAACATTCCTCCTCTCCTGTACAGAGGTCCACAATTTTTAGGTATTTCAGGGTCTCCGTCCTCCTGTTCTGTCTCAATCCCACAATGAGACAGCTGCACTGTTTTTGGCAAATCCCTCGTGCACTGGTGCCTGGAAGCTGCCTGCATGAAGGAAGCTGGGCAATGTTAGTGCTCATTTGTTTTCCTTATCTCTGTGCTCCCTGACGTTCAAGGTCTAAAAATAGTTTTCCAATTGGAAGATCAACTCTACCATTATCAGTTAAAAAGAAGTCACGCATTTTACTTTTATTGTGTTTTACAAATCTGTCATTCCATGATAAATAGGATAATAACCTTCTGATTTAACTACACATTATTTGACACCTGCTTTAAATAAAATTTTCTCCACGGCATGTTCACAGAGTCAACATGAATATCACTACTTCAGAGAAATGACTTGGGGAAAGGAAGGAGCACTTTCCATGCAGAGGGATCCTTCTCTGACCATGGGAATTGGAGACATGTGCAAGTAAGAACCCTCTGACTATTCCATCTAGAAATTGTAACTCGAGTTTCTTGCGAAGCCAGAGATACCTGTACCATGCAAAAAATTATGGAAGTAGTAATAGAATATTCCACAATCACGTATATGTTTAGGACTCTCTTCTTAGGGTCCTGTCCCATTCTCCTGTATATAATCCCACAAACTATTATCAGGAGGAATAGGTCAGACTCGACTGTAGTGCAATTTTCACGATCACCACCAGAGGGCGGGACTTCCTTCAGATGCGGCTCCTCATATTCAGGAGCTGGTTTCACTTGCCTGCTTTGCAGCCACAAGACAGAACATTGCTGCAGTACAGAAAGGGGCTCTCAGTTTCTGAGCGAGGAGCTTCTGTACCATCCAGATGGAGACTAGATTTGTTAGGCTGGTGTATTCCAGGGAACAAGGATCGTTTTCTTTTGTGAAAATGCACTCTGCCACTCACTCAGTTCTTCTCATCATCTTAATATTCAGTAAGTAAAATTTTATTTCAAATGTTAATGATTTTTCACTTTCCTATAATTATGGGTAAGTTGTATTTTTCTTCTCTGACTGAAAACTCCTCTCCTGTACATTTCTATCATAACAAAGTGATTCTCTTGTAGGAGGGACCAATGGTGACTCAGTGACCCAGACAGAAGGCCCAGTGACTGTCTCCGAGGGGGCTCTCATGACCCTGAACTGCACTTACCAGACTGCTGGTTCGGCTCCCTCTCTTTTCTGGTACATCCAGCATCTCAACAAAGCTCCTCAACTCCTCCTGAAGGGCTTAACAGCAGACAAGAAGGTAGAGCATGAAGGCTTTCAGGCCACTCTTGTTAAGAGTGACAGCTCCTTCCACCTGCAGAAACGGGCAGTGCAAGCATCAGACTCGGCTGTGTACTACTGTGCTCTGAGTGACACAGTGACACAGGGCTGCGGGGGAGCCGAGCACAAACCCAGAGGCAGATGGGGCTCTGCTGTGGGCGGCCCTGCAAGATGCGTTGTTTCTCTCTCTAGAGGCACTATCAAAGCACTTCCAGCTCTGATACTCAGAGCCAAGGACCTTGGAATTCTTGGATTGCCCTACGGAGAAATCTGGAGCAGGACAGTGTAAAGAGGAACCTAGGCGCTTTTCTCCCGAAATGCCTGTTTTCAGCCCATCCACATTTCCCCAGATGACATAGAATGAATCCCTTAAAGTGACATTAACTCTTCAATGACAACTCAGATTATATATGCTGAAATATTTCACAATGTGTTAAGGAAAATTCCAGGGCACATTGTTGATGGATGATTGTGTGACCTGGAAGCTCATCTCTGGTTTTTAAAATTCAGGCCATGATTGTGTATCCTGCTGAGTTTCACCTGCAGACACTCCATCTTCACGGACTGGAGCTTTATTCTCTCTTTCCTTGATTTTTCCATCCCTTCTGGTTGCTCCAGAAATGCTGCTGCCTAAGTGAGTTCCAGGAGGAGAGTTTCTGACAAGATATTTCTTCTGTCAATGGCCCTGTGGATGAGAGCAGCCCACTCTGTAAATATCGCAGGTGTTGTGTGTATTGTTTGTATTCAGTGGGTACAGGATATTCTCTTTGCTAATAACCTCATCTCAGGGAAATGAATGCCAAAGAATGTTTAAATTACCATAACAATTGCACTCATTTCACATGCTAGCTAGATTATGCTCAAAATCCTTCAAGCTATGCTTTAGCAGTACTTGAACCAAGAACTTCAGATGTACAAGCTGGGTTTAGAAAAGGCAGAGGAACCAGAGATCAGATTACTAACACCCTTTGACTCACAGAAAAGAGCAAGAAAAAAAATAATCTACTTCTGTTTCACTGATTATTCTAAAGCATTTGACTGTGTGGATCACGACAAACTGTGGAAAATTCTTAAAAAGGTAAGGTACCCAAAAAATCTGTATGCAGGACAAGAAGCAACAGTTAGTACTGGACATGGAACAATGGACTGGTTCAAAACTGGGAAAGGAGTACGTCAAGGCTATATATTGTCACCCTGCTTATTTAACTTATATGTAGAGTACATCATGAGAAATGCACGTCTGGATGACTCATAAGCTGGAATCAAGATTGCCAGGAGAAATATCAACAACCATACCATTGGTATGCAGATGATACCACTCTGATGGCAGAAAGTGAAAAGAAACTAAAGAACCTCCTGATGCAGGTGAAAGAGGAGAGTGAAAAAGGTGTGTTAAATCAGCATTCAAAAGTCTAAGATTACATCATCTGGTCCCATCACTTTATGTCAAATAGATGGGGGAAAAGTGGAAATAGTGACAGATTTAATTATCTTGGGCTTCAAAATCACTGCAAATGGTGACTGTAGCCATGAAATTAAAAGACGCTTGCTCCTTGGGAGAAAAGCTATGACCAACCTAGACAGCATATTAAAAAGCAGAGACATTTCTTTACCCACAAAAGTCTATATAGTCAGAGCTATGGTTTCCCCAGTAATCATGTATGAATGTGAGATATGGACCAAAAAGAAGGCTGAGTGCCAAAGAATTGATGCTTTGTAGCTGTGGTGTTGGAGAAGACTCTTCAGAGTCCCGTGGACTGCAAGGAGATCAAACCAGTCAGTCCTAAAGGATATTAATCCTGAATATTCTTTGGAAGGACTGATGCTGAAGTTCCAATATTTTAGCCACCTGATGTGAAGAACTGATTCACTGGAGAAGACCCCGATGCTGGGAAAGATTGAGGGCAAGAGGATAAGGAGGTGACAGAGAACAAGATGGTTGGATGGCATCATTGACTCAATGGACGTGAGTTTAGCAAACTCTTGGAGATAGTGAAGGACAGGGAAGGACACACAACACCTGCAATATTTACAGAGTGAACTGCTCTGATCCACAGAGCCCTTCAGAAGGACTATCTTGTCAGGATGGTCTCCTCTTGGAACTTAATTAGACAGCAGCATTTCTGGAGCAACCAGAAGGGATAGTAAAGTCAGGAAGGAGAGAACAAAGCTCCTGGCGTGCTGCAGTTCCTGGGGTTGTGAAGAGTCAGACATGACCTAGGGACTGAACAGCAACAAAAACACAGAAAATTAGCTCATCAATCAGTCATATTTCAGACACATGAAAGAAGTGTTTATGTCCTCTTACAATGAGTTATCTTGGCAGCAGAGTGAGCTCTTTCACCCGCTCAAGAAACTAGAAGAAAGTATCAGCCCTTCTCGAAGCAGGAGTATCTCACCCTCCTCTGCTCATGAGCAGGAATGCGAAGCTGCTTGGGTCACTGCTCTGCGTCTCTGATACAATCATGCCCACTGCACAGAGTCCCTCTGCATCTCTGCAGGCTGAATTCCTGTCTGTACCTTCCGGGAGCAGACTTTCTGGAAGGACAGTGGTGGGCACAGCAGGTGGGAAGAGATGTATGTGTTACTGCTGGGCAGTTTGTGAGATGTGGCCAGGATACTAATCACTGTCATTTCATAATTTATAGGTGTGTGTGAGTTGCTAAGTGGAGTCTGACTCTTTGTGACACCATGGACTGTAGCCCAACAGGCTCCTCTGTTCATGGAATTTTCCAGGCAAGATACTGGAGTGGGTTGCTATTCCCTTCTCCAGGGGATCTTTCTGACCAAGGGATTGAACCCTCATCTCCTCAATGGGTAGGCAGATTTTTTATCACTTAGCACCCGGGAGGCCCAATTTGTTGGCACAACTACTTAAATGCAGAGTTTAGTAGTTACAGTAGTTTTATGGTCTTGGCAGATGTAGCACCAGTCAGCCGCATTTCAGACACGTGGAGGTGTTTATGTGCTCTTACAATAAGCTGTCTTGGCAGTTGAGTGGGCTTTTCAGCTACTCCAGAGACTAGGAGAAGTTACCACCCCCTCACCAAGCAGGAGCGTCTCCACACTCCTCTGCTCATGAGCAGGAAGGCGGAGCCTCTTTGGTCACCCTCTGTGTCTCTGCTGCACTCGTGCCCGTTGCACAGAGTGTCCCCTCATCTTTCAGGCTGAGCTCCTGTCTCAACTTCTGGGAGCAGACTTTCTGGAAGGACAGTGGTGGGCATAGTTGGTGGGAAGAGATGCCTGTTTACTGCGGGGCAGGCTGTGAGAAGCGGCCAGGACACTAATCACTGTCATTTCATAGTTTACAGGCGTGTGTGCACTGACTCTGGCGCTCAGCTGCTACGTGGCGTCCGACTCTTTGCAGTCCTGTGGACGGTAGCCTGCCAGGCTCCTCTCTCCGTGAAATTTTCTAGCAAGAATACTGGAGTGGGTTGCTATTTTCTCCTTCAAGGGATCTTCCTGACCCAGGGATTGAACCCTCATCTCCTCAATTGGCAGGCAGATTCTTTACTGCTGAGCTACTGGGGAAGCCCAATTTACAGACACACTACTTAAATACAGAGTTTAGTAGTTACAGTAGTTTTATGGTCTTGGCAGATGTACTCACCATCATCACTTAGGGTGAATCCGCACCCACCTGAAGGTAAGCACTGCCTTCCTCCCTGACATCCTGGAGTCCTGCACACTGGGTGCTGGCCACCTGAGCACTGGGGGTTCACATCTTCATAAACAGATTTAGAAATGGAGAGAGGGATGAAAGAACAAAAATAAATCTTAACGGTGGGGAAAAAAAAGTATTCTAGCAGGTTTTATTTCCCTGGTGGTAACTGCATCAGTTCTCTGCTTTCGGTCTGATCCCTCTTTTACGTATTGGGGTCCAGGCTAGTGGGAGTACAGACAGGGCATAGGATATATATATATATATATTTCCTTACCTGCTCCTCAGTCAACTGAAAGCAATTTGAGATAGGAATTGTATCTGATTTTTGTTTCCACATTGTAGACAGCCCTGTAAATTTCCAGAATGAATGCTGGAAGCTAGGGATTCCTGAAAATGCACAAGAGTTTAAGAGAATCTAGGTGATCTGTGGAGCCAGAGTCTTGCCAGCATGATAACTTCAACTCAAGATGCTAATTGTAGGTGGAGGGTTGGTTCAGTGAGGAGGACTCTGCACTCACATTGCAGGAGGCCCAGGTTCGATCCCTGGTCAGGGAGCTAGATCCCACACGCTTAAAATTAGACCTGACACAGACAAAAAACAAACAAAAAGAACAGCTCAGCAAATAGATGTGCATTAAAAATGACCCCAGTTTTGGTAAGAACTAACAAAATTCATTTTAACACGTGAGAAAATCTCTGTAGGTGAAAAAGGCTCATTTGACTGTTCTTGGTTCATCTGACTGAGTCACAGCCATCATTCCTGGATTGACAGCGTGGCCCTGAGAGCCCGTGTAAGGCAGCCTCTCAGCAGCCACACGTCCCCAGGCCTTAGAATGGCTTATGTCAGCAAAGCGCAATGGCAACAATTCTCACTATAATATAGTCATACTTTGCATCAAATAAACCCTATCCTAGAGGAAAGAGCAAGCTATTAAATGACCCCATTAAATCTTCAGCTGGGTTCGCTTCACCAACACAAAGAATTGCACAAGAAACTAGACAAACAGGCTGACAGACACTGAGCAAACAGTTCTTTCCACAGAGATTCCTGAATCCTTAATATAACAAACAAACAAACAATCAGAAGAGAGATAAATACCACACACATGCATCAGGAATAAAGAGTGCTGAGCTAATATATTAAGCATCTAAACTTGACATTCTAAAAAAAATACTTATTGAATTAACGCAAGAATGGGACAAGTGGTAAAAAGATGCTTCAAGAACCAGGTTACCTAAGTAAGGTCACCTGTCTCTCATGAGGCTAAAGTGGTAAGGTGGCTTGTCACCAAAGTAGGGTCCAGGACCCCAAAGGAGGCCCCTTCAGGGAGGTTTACCAAATTCATCGAGTCTTCTCTCTTTACTTACAGATCAGTGTTCAGTCCAAGATTCACAGTGATGTCTCCCTCCACCTCTTTGCCCTCATCTCTTTCTGTCTCTCTCTTTTGCCCACATCCCTCCTCTCTGGTACACTGATCCACAAATTTCTAGGTTCCTCAGGATCCCCAAAATATTATTCCATCTCACAGTGAGACAGTTGGGCCATTTTTGTTAAATCCCTCATGCACTGTGCCTAGAAGCTGCCTCCGTGAAGAAAGCTGGGCGATGTCCTGGCTCATCTCATCTGTTTTCCTTATCTCTGTGCCGCCTGATGTCCAAGGTCCACAACTTGTTTCATATATTTTGTCCAGTTTTCTAGTTGAAAGGTCAACTCTACCTTTATCAGTAAAAAGAAGTAGCAGCAATTTGTTTTTTAATTTTACAAATATGACATTTTATGATGGATATGAGTAATAACCTGCTCATTCCACCACACATTAGATGAGATCTGCCTTAAATGATCTGGTGGCTCAGATGTGCAGAGTCCACCTGCAATGCAGGAGATGCAGGAGACTCTGGCTCAATCCCCGTGTTGGGCAGATCCCCTGGAGGAGGGCATGGCAAGCCGCTCTAGTACTCTTGCCTGGAAATCCTGTGGACAGAGAAGCCTGGCAGGCTATAGTCTCTAGGGCCACAGCGTCAGACACGGCTGAGCAGCTGAGCGGAACACAGGGCACAGGGGCAGTTACTGGTCACTCAGCTGCACATTATTTGAGACCTGACTGAGATAATGTTTCAAACATTATGCGACATTCCAGCATTCCAGCGGCATGTGGGCTGTGTCTTGGGGATGAACAGAGCGAATTCAGGGGAAGGTCTAGGGAGAGGAGGGAGCACTTTCCATGCAGAGGGGTCCTTTCCTGACCCATGGGAATCATGGAGACATATGTGAAGAAAAACCCCTCTGACTATTCCTCCTAAGAACTGTTAACTGGCATTATTTGCAAAGCTAGAGATACCATACCACACAGAAAACAATGGATGTAATAATGGAACATTTCCCAAAGCATCTTTGTGTTTAAGACTCTCCTCTTAGAGTCCTATCCCATTCTCCTATGTGTACCCCACAAGCTATCATCAGGAGGACTAGGCCAGGAGTAGGTCAGGATGAGGACAGTGAAAAAGCTAACTTTAAGCATTCAGAAACTAAGATCATGGCATCCAGTCCCATCACCCCATGGCAAATAGATGGGGAAACAATAGAAACAGTGACAGACTTTATTTTCTAGGGCTCCAAAATCACTGCGAATGGTGACTGCAGACATAAAATCAAAAGACACTTGCTCCTTGGAAGAAAAGCTATGACCAATTTAGACAGCATATTAAAAAGCAGGGACATTACTTTGCTGACAAAGGTCCATATAGTCAAACCTGAGGTTTTTCCTATAGTCATGTATGGATGTGAGAACTGGACCTAAAAGAAAGCTGAGCACAGAAGCATTGATGCTTTTGAACCATGGCGTTCAAAAGAGAGCCTCTTGGCTCTTGAGAGCCCCTCGGAATGCAAGGAGATCTAACCAGTCAGTCCTAAAAGAAATCAGTTCTGAATATTCCCTGTAAAGACTGATGCTGAAGTTGAAGCTCCAAAACTTTGGACCCCTGATGCAAAGAGCCGACTCACTGGAAAAGACCCTGATGCTGGAAAAGATTGAAGGCAGGAGGAGAAGGGGATGACAGAGGATGAGATGGTTGGATGGCATCACCGACTCAATGGATATGGCTTTGAGCAAGCTCCAGGAGCTAGTGTTGGATAAGGAAGCCTGGCTTGCTGCTGTTCATGGGGTCACAAAGAGTTGGACACGACTCACATGCTAGTAAAGTAATGCTCAAAATTCTCCAAGCCAGGCTTCAGCCATACATGAACTGTGAATTCCCTGATGTTCAAGCTGGTTTTAGAAAAGGCAGAGGAAGCAGAGATCAAATTGCCAACATCCGCTGGATCATGGAAAAAGCAAGAGAGTTCCAGAAAAACATCTATTTCTGCTTTATCGACTATGCCAAAGCCTTTGACTGTGTAGATCACTGTGGAAAATTCTCAAAGAGATGGGAATACCAGACCACCTGACCTTCCTCTTAAGAAACATGTATGCAGGTCAGGAAGCAACAGTTAGAACTGAACATGGAACAATAGACTGGTTCCAAACAGGGAAAGGAGTACGTCAAGGCTGTATATTGTCACCCTGCTTATTTAACTTATATGCAGAGTACATCATGAGAAATGCTGGACTGGAAGAAACACAAGCTGGAATCAAGAATGCTGGGAGAAATATCAATAACCTCAGATATGCAGGTGACACCACCCTTATGGCAGAAAGTGAAGAGGAACTAACTTAAAGCTCAACATTCAGAAAACGAAGATCATGGCATCTGCTCCCATCACTTCATGGGAAATAGATGGGGAAACAGTGAAAACAGTGTCAGACTTTATTTTTTGGGGCTCCAAAATCACTGCAGATGGTGACTGCAGCCATGAAATTAGAAGACGCTTACTCCTTGGAAGAAAAGTTATGTCCAACCTAGATAGCATTTTCAAAAGCAGAGACATTACTTTGCCGACTAAGGTCCGTCTAGTCAAGGCTATGGTTTTTCCTGTGGTCATGTATGGATGTGAGAGTTGGACTGTGAAGAAGGCTGAG
>SJYC01063708.1:0-12233 GCA_006408675.1 Madoqua kirkii
TACACATATCATAGTCTCTAGATCAATCTATAAATTAAAATGTAGAAAAAATTTAAAGTTTAACAAATGCAATTCTTATGCATCCTTTACTTCATGAAATGAATTCTGGTATACTTTATATTCTACTTTTTTTAAATCCATTGTCACACTAAGATTTCTTCATACAAAAGTTTGGCATTTGTTTTTCCTCTATCACAAGAGACTAGATCTAAAATGTGCTCCCTACAAAAAAGGAGTGGTAATTATGTGACATGCTGGAGGCATTAGCTAATGTATGGTCATAATCATTTTACAGTATATCAGTATATCAAACAGACCTTCTGTACACCTTAAATTTATGCAATGCTATATGTAAATTATATCTCAGTAAAGGTGGATAGGGAAAAAAGAATGTTATTTAAACCTATCATCACATAGCTTCTTCTCAGCATTTGTAACATACTTTATATCCTTACTCAGAGAAGATTCCCTCAATACCTTTGCTAAAATATCTTTCTCTGCCCACCCATCTCTCTCTCTCTCTGTCATGCACACACACACAAATACCCACACAGAATCCCCACTTTGGCCTATTATTCTCTACTATTCTGTTTCATTTGTGACATACAGTTTTTAATACAAAAATCTGTCTTATTTGGCTGTTTATGTCCTAGTTTATTATCTTGCCAAGTAAGCAAGATTTATAAAAGCTTATCTTATTAGTTACTCCTGTAATTTCCAGAACTTATATGGTAAAGAATAAAGGAAAATTTTCTATATGGATAAATGCATTGATAAGTGAATATGTAGTCAATTCTATGACCTACTTTACTGGAGCAGGAAATGGCAACCCACTCAAGTGTTTTGCCTGGAGAATCCCAGGGACAGGGGAGCCTGGTGTGCTTCCATCTATGGGGTCACACAGAGTCTGACACAACTGAAACAACTTAGCAGCAGTAGCAGCAGGATGAGCTACTTTAGTAAGTATCTTGATAGTTTACTGTACAGACCAAAGAACAAAGAGATTTGGTTACTGCTGAGCACATAAATAAAATCTCTTATAGAACTAGTGTAGATCCTGTACAAAAAATACAATAATAAACAAATATAAAAGCTTTTTGTTGGCTTCAAACGTATTAAAAATGCCTAAAATATGTTTTTTTAAATTCTTAATCAAAAGCTTTTTATTTAATACTGCTGTGCTGTTAATGCTTAAATGCAGTGATTGTTTCATGTGATATCCCTTAAATGTATACTTCCAAACATTTGCAACAAGTTCTATAAATATTATCATATCTTTACCTATATCTATATTATTGTGTATATGTGTATACAATTATATTTTGTACCATTTATCTAAAAATATGCATATTGATCCTCTTGGGAAAATGGGAGTATATAATACATACTTCTCTCTACATTGTATATATTTAACATATATATAATGATGGTAATAGTGAATAGAAATATATCAATCATTTTTATAACTGCAAAGTACTGCATTGGTATAGATGTATCACAATACTATCAAAGGAAATTTGGGTTGCTTCGAGACTTTGGCTATTATATAGACATCATGAATTGCCTGTATGTACTTGTTTTTCTATATTTTGCCAATATATTTTGAAACTGATTTCTAAAATGTGACTGCTGAGTCAAAGGGCAAAAGTACATCTAGTTGTACTAAATAGTGCCAAATTTGTCTCCATATAAAATTGTACCATTTTGCATTTCTACCAGCAAGTCTGAAAGCCTCATCCAGCAGTATATATTACAATACAGCAGTATATATTACCAAATTTTTGTATTGCTGCCAATCAGAATGGTGAAAATTGGTATTGCAGTACAATTTCAATTCAAGTTTCTTTTTTAGGAGAAAATATGAGCCTCTTTATGCACAGTTAGAAAGTATTTGCATTTCTGTTTTCTACCCATTCTTTATCATTGACCTTTCTCAGATTTCCTATGTTTTATGACCTCGTCCATGAATTTTCTAAATGGGCATGAATTTTCTGAAGTACTGCCTGTTATCTTAATGCAATTCTGTAGCCTTAAAATTACTCAAGTCATGGTTCTTTTTAGTTGAATTCAATGAAATCTGAATAATCACAATATATATTAGCCCAAGCTTTTCTTTACACAAAAAGATCCAGTTACCTGACATATACCCAAAGCACCACTTCCTTAATAATTCCCTTTTCTCCCATTGTTTCAATCTTAGTCTCAACTGGTTCTTTCCCTACAGCCTATAAACATTTTTCAGTTCTTGCTGTCCTAAAAAATAAGAAGAGAAATCAAATAAGTGATATAAAATAAAGCTTAATAAACAAGAAAACCTCCTGAATTCCATGATTCTTTTGAAGTTTTGCTCAGCAAAACTCTTTTGAAGTTTTACTTCCCATATGCTCTTCCTCATGGTTCTAAACTGCTGCTTCTTGATCAACATACAGGTTTCTCGGGAGACTGATAAGATGGTCTGGTATTCCCATCTCTCTAAGAGCTTTCCACAGTTTGTCATGATCCACACAGTCAAAGGCTTTAGCGTGGTCAATGAAAGAGACAAGAAGGCCTTCTCCAATGAGCACAGTTTAATAATAGAAGAAAACAACAAGAAGGGAAAGACTAGAGAGCTCTTCAGGAAAACTGGAAACATCAAGGGAGCATTCTGACCAAAGATGGGCACAATACAGGATAGAAATGGTAGAGTCCTAGTGGATGCCGAGGAGATAAAGAAGAGATGAAAAGAAAACACGGAAGGACTGTATGAAAAAGATCTTAAGGAACCGGATTACTATGATGGTGTGATTAGTCACCCAGAGCCAGACATTCTGGAGTGCGAAGTCAAATGGGCCTTAAGAAGCACTACTGTTAATAGAGCTAGTGGATGTGATGAAATTCCAGCAGAATTATTCAAATCCCTAAAAGATGATGCCATCAAGGTTTTGCATTCATTATGTCAGCAAATCTGGAAGACACAACAATGGCCACAGGACTAGAAGTGTTAGTCACTCAGTCGTGTCCAACTCTGCGACCTCATGAACTATAGTCTGCCAGACTCCTCTGTCCATGGGGATTCTCCAGGAAAGAATACTGGAGTGGATTGCCATTCCCTCCTCTAGAGATTTTTCCAACCCAGGGGTCGAACCCGGGTCTCCTGCATTGCAGGCTGATCCTTTATCATCTGAAGTACAGGGAAGACCACCCCCCCCAGTGGACTAGAAAAGGTCAGTACTCATTCCAATTCCCAAGAAGGGTAGTATCAAAGAATGTGCTAACCACTGGACAATTGCATTCATCTCCCATGCTAGTAAGGTCATGCTTAAAATCTTGCATGCTAGGCTGCAGCATTATGTAAACCAAGAACCTCTAGATTTCCAAGCTAGGTCTAGATAAGGAAGATGAACTACAGATCAAATTGCCAACATTTGCTGGATTATAGAGAAAACAAGAAATTTCAGAAAAATATAATATTATATATATATACAATACATTATATATTATATATAGTGATGACTTCCAAATTTATATCTACTTTCCTTTTTTAAGGCTTAGTCTCAGATCAACAATGTCCAAAACTATCTCAAACTTCATATATCAAAAAATAACTTCTCAGTTTGACTTGTTTCTCCTTATGTATTCTAAGAGTCTTCCCACCACGTCCCTGAGCCAACAAACTGAAAAACCTGGGAGGCATTCTGAACTCATGCTATCCCCTCAAAGAGGTTCCATACTTAAATATTCATCCCTGAAGATGTATCATTATCCTACTTGACTCCCAAGGCCTGATAAATTGAAACTATATTTTGAAACGTTTTACTCTGTTCATTCCTATAACCACAATTTTAGCCCAGGTGTTTTATCTTATCTGCACTTATTGATAGACTGTTCATTGAAGAGTATTACTACTCTAAGTCCATCCTACATATAAATAAAACATATAAAGCTATCAAATGAAACATATAAAATTGGCCTTGAGTGTCACCTGCTTGAAGCCCTCCAGCAGTCTCCTCATTTGCTAGGGAATAGCCCAAGCTACTACGAATATCCTATTTGTTGTTGTTGCTTAGTCACTAAGTTATATCCAACTCTTTGCCGCTCCATACACCGTAGCCCACAAGCTTCTCTGTTTATGGGATTACCCAGGCAAGAATACTGCAGTGGGCTACCACTCCTTCTCAGGGAATCTTCCTGATCGAACCCACCTCCCCAACAATAGCAAGTGGATTCTTTACCGCTGAGCCACCAGGGAAGCCCAAATGAATACTCTATAGAGACAACGATTCCTAGGACAAGCCTCCTCCATCCCTCAACCTCATCACACACCACTTCCTTGAAACTTATGGACAGTCATACACAATTGCTTGCAATTTCTCCATAAGTAACAATGATTAGGGCCTATACAATTCATGCACCACACTGCCTTCTTGAAGTGATTACCATCCCTCCTCCTTATCCTATCTCTGCTCATGTTTCAAGTCTCAGGTCAAAGGTCATCTTTTCTGGGAAGTCTTCTTCGACTCCCTTCCACTACCACACTGAAGGGTGAGCTGAGCAAAACTCTTACAAGATGCCTGTAGTATTCACTGCATACTCTGTTACCTTCACCAAACCACTGTGTGCTTGTCTGTCTCTGCCTTTATTTCAGTTTAGGCTCTGAGAGATCTATCATCTTCTTCAAATATATGAATTTAGTGATGAGTACAGTCCCTGGTGTATAAGGTTCATCTGTGTGTATCTGGTACCCCAAGCATATAAAGAGCACTCTGTTTTCTCCATATAGAAAAATATCCATGTAAAACCAAGTTTACAAGCAAAAAGAACCAAGACCAGGAGTGAAGAAGAGAATAAAAAACAATGGAATTACTGAGCAGTAAGTGAGAGAGAATAGAGGAAGAAATAAAAGAAACTTTCTCCTTACTTGCCAAAGAGTTATAAGGAATTAATATAATATAGACTTTTGGGAAATTCAACCAATTAAAGAATTCTGTGAAATTCATAACTAATATAATAATATGGGGTGCATTTATTGAGAGGTAAAGGTGGTGGGGAGTTGCTCCATTACACTGTAATCAGCTTTATTCTTGAAAATAATTTTAATATTTTTTACCAGAGAAGACTCAATTCCTGGAGAACTCCAATTTCTGGAGAATTCCTATAATGAACATACATGCATTACAATCTATCCTAATAGGTTTATAATTATAGTAATTACCTCTAAATATGGTGACCTGCATATGTAATATTGTCTGGATTATATCTTCTTGTTAAAATAGCTTCCTGGTAACAAGCCAGTTAACCTGCTGTGAGTTCTAAGCATGAGATACTTTCAAACAATGTTACAGTGTTTATACCAGTTCAGAATTCAAAAGTTATAAACAAGCTGTGATACATCTCATTGTATAATCCTGATCTAATTCTAAAAATAAAAATATTAAGCAATATTATTTTCCTCCTTTATTTCAATGTAATTTTTCTTGAGCAATGTTGGAACTTAGCAATACAGCATTTTTTAAGGTTTTCAAAATTCTCTTTGACTTCATATTGTGCATTATTAAATACTGTTATTCATTTTCCTTAACTCTGTTTTGTAGAAAATATATTACTTAGGATAATAGCTTCCACTAGATTATTCTCTTTCATTTTGACTACTTCAGGCAATTTGATGTCAGCTGTTGCAAAGATCCAACACTGGCCTGAGCCATTACTTACAGCTGGGTTGTCTTTGTCCCACATACTACTTCTATAAGTTGTGATAAATGGGAGCATCCATGGAGGGCAACCTCCAAAGAGAATGTTACTGTTGTCAAGTTCCTGCCACCATCATCTTATAAAGTTCAAGAAATGGAAGAACTTTACACACATCATCCACAGATGTTCACATTTTTCTCTTTCTCTTTTTGTAATATCTTCTTCTACTCTAGCCAATGTAACCCAGCCTAGTCAGCGCAGCTGCACCATTAATTCTTATCAGGAAGCACAAGAACTCCTCTTGATATACCAAGTTATGGCAAAATAATAATGATGATGATGATGAAAGTAATAATAACCATAATAATAATAAAAGCCAAAGACTGCATCATTCTGATGATTGGACACGAGTTTAAAGTACTGCTTCCTTTTTTACTCTTTTTTTTTAAGGGTTTTTTTGTTTGTTTCTTATTTTTGATGTGGACCATTTTTTTTAAGTCTTTGTTAAATCTATTACAATATTCTTCTGTTTCATCTTTTGATTTTTTGGCCACCAGATATTTGCAGTCTCAGTTCCCCAATGAGGGATTGAACCTGCACCCCTTATATTGGAAGGTGAAGTCTTAACCACTAGAACACCAGGGAAGTCCCGTTTTTGATTCTTGACATTCCTCAGGAATAGTGGTCCTGCCTTGGGGCCACCATTCTTACTATTAGGTTTTATAGACTCTTTCAATTGCTTATTCAGAAAGTCATTTGAGTTGCCTATTCCCTCCCCCTATCTGGACTTCAAATCCCAAGATACTGATTGGATTTGAAGTTCAAACTAATGTAATTAACTCACCTGTCAGTTTAGCTTGTGCTCTTGGTCACCTGGTCACACAGAAAGTTTCCAGGACAACACCCTCCAAGCCCTATACCCTCTAGATTATGTTTCTCCCAGACTTTGTTCTTCCAAGTTTCTTTATAAAATCTTTGGAGTTTTTAAGCTTTTGGAGTTCTTGTCCTTCTGCTGTACATCATTTCACTCTGCACTTTTCCTGTGAGATTATATAACAAAAGGCTAAATGCTCATCACATCGGTCAAAACAAGTTCACCAAGGCTTCACCAGCCCTAGTACCCTTAAAGTCATCCACAAACTGGGAGCTTTGATCAATACTAACCAGCTTAATAAAGATTACCTCTTCTTCTAAATGCCAAACTTCTTTCTCTTCAAATCATTTCTGCCACAAATGAAAATTTCACAACAATTTTTCTGAAATTTTCTAATTGATGATTCGAAATTAACAAATCCTAGTCTCTGCCCTTAAAAGATGTGGCTATTTGGAGAGAGACCAGTAAACAGGTAAATACAAAATAGGATGGAGTAAACATTCTAAAAGATTGTAGCTGGAGAGCACTTAGCTGAAACCACTAAGATAGAATGCTTAAAATGCCACACAGAGCTTTAGTCCAAGGACCACAAGTCAGAGTAAACATAAAAGGGTAGTAAATCAAAGTAAAGAGAGTTTTTGAGTAAATCTCTACAGATATTCAGGGATACTTAGTAATTTCCTATTTGTGCTCGATCTTCATCTCCATCATTACCATGGGCACTTTACTGCAATAATTATCAGTAGCATCATTGTATCTACATAAAGTTCCACTAGAAGGTTGACTTTGTAAGTTTAGGAATAGTATAATGCTTGACATATAATAGATACTCAATAAAGGTTTATTCAATTAAAAAAGAATTGGACTTTTTTCATAGAGTTTGGAGTATAAATGGAAGTACCGATCTCTAAGAAATAAAAGAATCTTTATGTGGCGTTTTAGGGTACCAAAACATTTTATTACAGCAGTGGATAATATTATTCTATGTTCTTTTCTGCTCTGAGTAAGAGGGAGTTGTTTAAAATGTGATCAGAGCTACTTTTGCACAACCTAGGTCATTGTGCCAAGAGAAATCTCCAAGCAACTTATTACTTTTCCTTCACTGGCTGTGTGCATGCATGCGTGTGTGTGTGTGTGTGTGTGCGTGCATGTGTGCACACATGTGTGCAAATTTTCACATTTTCCTTCACTGGGTGTATGTGTGCACACACTATTTTTCACATTCCAAAAAGGACTCTTGGCAGCCTGTGGTCTCTGTGGTATAAGCCACACTACTCTTCTCAGGTGGTAAGTTTACCACTAGGACGCTCTTGGTTTCTACATTCCTATCTCCCCTAAAAGTGAAGGAAGATGCAAATATGAAGCAGTATTCCAAGTAGAACAGGTAGTGTGGAGGAGTGGAGAGCACAGAGAAACAACTTTCTATCACTCAGATTATATCAGGGTCTTCTGAGATGGCCTTCCCACCTTCTCCGGTAGTTAAATAGCTCATGCTTGATCCATGCGTAAATAAAGGAGAAAGGTGCCATATCTAAGGACATATAAAGGACTCTTGGCAGCCTGTGGTCTCTGTGGTATAAGCCACACTACTCTTCTCAGGTGGTAAGTTTACCACTAGGACGCTCTTGGTTTCTACATTCCTATCTCCCCTAAAAGTGAAGGAAGATGCAAATATGAAGCAGTATTCCAAGTAGAACAGGTAGTGTGGAGGAGTGGAGAGCACAGAGAAACAACTTTCTATCACTCAGATTATATCAGGGTCTTCTGAGATGGCCTTCCCACCTTCTCCGGTAGTTAAATAGCTCATGCTTGATCCATGGGTAAATAAAGGAGAAAGGTGCCATATCTAAGGACATACACCATGGAGAAGGGTATCTACGCTAGCACTGAAGTCCATTTTTAGGCAATACCACTGAGAACAAGATACATTTCATGTATTACTAAGGTCTAAGGAGTGACAGGAATAATTTTTAAAAATATTTTACAAAGAATGATATTCCTGAGAACTCCAAAGATTTTGTTCCTGGATCATTTTCCCCCATTTGAAAAAGCACACTTCATGTGAAATCTTTGGAATTCCATCAGTCCCAGGTTAGCTGCTTCTTCCAGCATGAAATGTAACCAGATAAAATATTTCACAATGGTAAAATTCATTAAAGTAATTATATGTCAGAATTAAAGTATCCTTGCAGCCATAACAATCAACTACTGTGTAAAATGTCGTCCCATTCTTTAAAATATACACCTTCTCAGAAGTCTAGATATATATTTTACTTTCTGGCACCAAATTATTAAAGATGGTCATAATTTCTCTGAAGTATGATATTTTCAATGAAATAATACATTAAATTACTTCCAAATAAATATATTTCTTGACTATACCTTGATAAATGTGATTGATTTACATATAAATCTATGTTTAAGTGAAAATAGTAAATTCTAGTCTTTTTAATCACTGCATTTGAAGGATTATTTTCTATTAACTACAACTTGCCTCCACATTCTAAAGAGGTTCACATGGATAGACTATGGCCAAATATAGCATTGATGCCATGATATCACTTTTTAAAAAATTTTTATTGACACTGAAGCTTCTCTTCAAATTCCTAGTCTGATCCCCAACCTTTAAATATTAAGCAGTATTATGAATTTTTTTAATTGAACTATAATCAACTTAGGTTCACGTGTATAATAGTGATTTGATATTTTCATATATTACAAAATGATTACCATGATAAACCTGATTATCATCAGTGACCATACAAATGAAGAAGGAAATGGCAACCCCCATCAGTATCCTTGCCTGGAGAATCTCATGAACAGAGAAGCCTAGAGGGCTACTGTCCACAGGGTCGCAAGAGTTGGACATGACTTAGCAACTAAACGGTCACCACCACCATACAAAAACATTGCAAACAACTGAATCAAAAGATGGGCAGAAGACATACAAATGGACAAGGGGCACATGAAAATATGTTCAACATGCCAATTATTAATGAAATGCAAATCAAAACTACAATGAGATGTCACCTCACACCAGTCAAACCGGCCATCATAAACAAATCTACAAACAATAAATTCTGGAGAGGGTGTGGAGAGACGGGAACCCTCCTATACTGTTGGTGGGAATGTAAATTGGTGCAGTCATTTTGGAGAACAGTATGGAGGTGCCTTACAAAACTAAAAATTGAGCTATCACAGGATCCTGCAATCCCATTACTGGGCATATATCCAGAGAAAACACAGTCTGAAAGAATACACGCACCTCAATGTGCACTGCAGCACTGTTTAGCCAAGATATGGAAGCAACCTATATGTCCATCAACAGAGAAATGGATAATGGAGATGTGGCACATATATGCAAGCGATATTACTCAGCAACTAAAAAGACTGCAATAATGTCATGTGCAGCTATATGGATGAACTTAGAGATTGTCATACTCGATGAAGTAAATCAGACAGAGAAAGGAATATCACATGATACTGCTAATAAAGGGAATTTAAAAAGAAATGGTATAAGTGAACTTACAAAGCCGAAACAGATTCATAGATTTAGAGAAGGAAATTATGATAACCAGGGGAGAAAAGTGAGGGGAAGGTATAGTTAGGGAGTCTGGATGGACAGTTACACATTGTTACATTAAAATAGACAACCAACAAGTACTTGCTGTGTAGCATAGGAAACTCTGTTCAATATAATGGAACAACCTAAATGGGAAAAGAACTTGAAAAAGAATAGGTAAATGTATATGCATAACTGAATCCCTTTGCTGAACACCTGAAACTATTGCAACATTGTTAATCAACTATACTCCAACATAAAATACAAAGTTTAAAAAAAGGCACAACTAAAAGACAGTATGTCTCTGTTTTCCCAACATTTTACATTTCATACCCATGACTCATTTATTTTCCTACTAGAAAGTTGTACCTCCTTATTTCCCTTACCTGTTCCCCTCTCCAACCACCAGTTTGTTTTCTGTATTTCATGGGATCACTCTCATTCTTACAATATTTTTCACCATGTAAACACCTTTAAATTATTCACATGCTCATATAGTGTTTATGCTCAGATATAGTTCTGTTTTTACCAACATTATTTGAGTTTGTGGTAGTTTTGAGATGCTTGAAAATTCTTTACACATCTCTAATAAAGTCTTTTTCCCTCTTTGTTATTTGGGTTGACCCTATATCTTGCTTTAACCAATACAAAGTGGCAGAAGCGAAGCTCTATAACTTCCAAGGTTGATTATTAAGAGATCTGCAATTTCTGCCTTCACTGCTTGGAATGTTCCCTTTTGGAAGACAACTAAATGGCACAAAGGACAAGCTATCTGTGTGGTGAAAGATAAAGGCCATGTGTACAAGTCCGAAGATACCAGCCACCGAGTGACACCTCCTTAGCCCTTTCACCTAATCTAGCTCCTAGTAGAGTTAGTGACACTGCAGGGGACTGCAGAGCTGTCACCCATTCCTGCAAGGATAAACAAACAACAGAATTATGAGCAATAAAGCAGTTGTTATTTTAAGCCATCAAGTGATTGAGAAATGGGTTATGGGAAGGAAAAAAAACGCAGAATCTGCATAAGACAATTTCAGAATAATTCCAGGTTTTTGAAGCAAGAATACTGAAGCGGTTTGCCATTCCCTTCTCCAGTGGACCACGTATTGTCAGAACTCTTCATCATGGTCTATCCATTTTGGGTGGCCCTACAAGGTATGACTCATAGCTGCACTGAGTTACACAAGGCTGTGATCCATGAGATCATTTTCGTTAGACTTCTGTGAATATGATTTTCATCCTGGAAGCCATAGGATTGTACTTCTTGATTCTTCTGTTTGTCCTCTGATGAATGAGGACAAGAGGGTTGTGCAAGCTTCCTGATGGGAGGGACTGACTGTGGGGAAAACTGAGTCTTGCCCTGGAGGGCAGGGTTATGCTCAGTCAGTTTAGTTCAGTTGCTCAGTCGTGTCTGACTCTTTGCGACCCCATGGTCTGAAGCACGCAGGGCTTCCCTGTCCATGACCAACTGCCAGAGCCTACTCAAACTCTTGTCCATTGAATTAGTGATGTCTTCCAACCATCTCATCCTCTGTCATTCCCTTCTCCTCCTGCCTTCAATCTTTCCCAGTATCAGGGTCTTTTCTAATGAGTCACGTCTCATCAGGTGGCCAAAGTATCGGAGTTTCAGCTTCAGCATCAGTCCTTCCAATGAATATTCATGACTGATTTCCTTTAAGATGGACTGGTTGGATCTCCTTACAGTCTATGGGACTCTCAAGAGTCTTCTCCAACATCACAGTTCAATAGCATCAATACTTCAGTGCTCAGCTTTCTTTATAGTCCAACTATCACATCCATACATGACTACTGGAAAAATATAACTTTGACTAGATGGACTTTTGTTGGCAAAGTAATGTCTCTACTTTTTAATATCCTATCTTGGTTGGTCATAGCTTTTCTTCCAAGGAGTAAGCATCTTTTAATTTCATGGCTGCAGTCACCATCTGCAGTTATTTGGGAGGACAAAAAAAAAAAAAAGTGTATCACTCTTTCCCCTAGAAACAATCTATTTGCCAAGAAGTGATGGATCAGATGCCATGATCTTCATTTTCTGAATGCTGAATTTTAAGTCAACTTTTTCACTCTCCTCTTTCACTTTTCATCAAGAAGCTCTTTAGTTATTCTTCA
>SJYC01063713.1:0-17377 GCA_006408675.1 Madoqua kirkii
CTCTTGCTTTTTCCATGATCCAGCGGATGTTGGCAATTTGATCTCTGGTTCCTCTGCCTTTTCTAAAACCAGCTTGAGCATCAGGAAGTTCACGGTTCACATATTGCTGAAGTCTGGCTTGGAGAATTTTGAGTATTACTTTACCAGTGTGTGAGATGAGTGCAATTGTGCAGTAGTTTGAGCATTCTTTGGCATTGCCTTTCTTTGGGATTGGAATGAAAACTGCCATTTTCCAGTCCTGTGGCCACTGCTGAGTTTTCCAAATTTGCTGGCATATTGAGTGTACCACTTTCACATCATCATCTTTCAGGATTTGAAATAGCTGCACTGGAATTCCACCACCTCCACTACCTTTGTTCATAGTGATGGTTTCTAAGGCCCACTTGACTTCACATTCCAAGATGTCTGACTCTAGATTAGTGGTCAGATCATCATGATTATCTGGGTCTTGAAGATCTTTTTTGTACAGTTCTTCTGTGTATTCTTGCCACCTCTTCTTAATATCTTCTGCTTCTGTTAAGTCCATACCATTTCTGTCCTTTATCAAGCCCATCTTCGCATGAAATGTTCCCTTAGTACCTCTAAGTTTCTTGAAGAGATCTCTAGTCTTTCTCATTGTGTTGTTTTCCTCTATTTCTTTGCATTGATCGCTGAAGAAGGCTTTCTTATCTCTTCTTGCTTTTCTTTGGAACTCTGCATTCAGATGCTTATATCTTTCCTTTTCTCCTTTGCTTTTCACCTCTCTTCTTTTCACAGCTATTTGTAAGGCCTCCTCAGACAGCCATTTTGCTTTTTTGCATTTCTTTTCCATGGGGATGGTCTTGATCCCTGTCTCCTGTACAATGTCACAAACCTCATTCCATGTAGTTCATCAGGCACTCTATCAGATCTAGGCCCTTAAATCTATTTCTCACTTCCACTGTATAATTATAAGGGATTTGATTTAGATCATTCATACCTGAATGGTCTAGTGGTTTTCCCTACTTTCTTCAATTTAAGTCTGAATTTGGCAATAAGGAGTTCATGATCTGAGCCACAGTCAGCTCCTGGTCTTATTATTGTTGATTGTATAGAGCTTGTCCATCTTTGGCTGCATAGAATATAATCAATCTGATTTTGGTGTTGACCATCTGGTGATGTCCATATATTACCTTAAATAAGAAATTAATATACTCAATGTGCAGAGAAGGCAATGGCACCCCACTCCAGTACTCTTGCCTGGAAAATCTCATGGATGGAGGAGCCTGGTAGCCTGCAGTCCATGGGATCACTAAGTCGGACGTGACTGAGCAATTTCACTTTCACCTTTCGCTTTCGTGCATTGGAGAAGGAAATGGCAACCCACTCCAGGGACGGCGGATCCTGGTGGGCTGCCGTCTGTGGAGTCACACAGAGTCGGATAGGACTGAAGTGACTTAGCATACTCAATGTGGCCTTAATTATTTGACATCTATATGCAAAAAAATTGAAACAGAATTAGAATAGGCCGAGAGTGTAATTCAATGGATTTATCCATTCTTAAACCTAAGCTATACATATATGCAAACTGCACACTATTTCAAATAATTATAAACAGTTTATAACTGCTTCAGGGCTTGAATCAGTCAGCCAAGTTAAAGTCATATTACTTAGAGGGAAAAATGATGACAAAAGAGACAATCCACAGATATTTTGCAATTCTTAGAAAAGTCCTTTTCATTTTTGGTTTGTTAACCAGACCCAATGACTTGTCACAAAATAACTGAAGTATTACAAATATTTCTACAAGTCTGGAGTTCTCGAGTAGCTGATAATTTTACTCCAAGTGATCTCAGTGTCAGTCAATAACAATCGCAGTAGTTTGCCATTTATAAGGAACCCGAAGGAATCAGCATCAACATGCAAGACAGAATTGGCATTCATTTTGCTTGGACTTCCCTGGTGGCTCAGACGGTAAAGCGTCTGTCTACAATTTGAGAGAGAGACCTGGATTCAATCCCTGGGTCGGGAAGATCCTCTGGAGAAGGAAATGGCAATCCACTCCAGTACTATTGCCTGGAAAATCCCATGGACAGAGGAGCCTGCTAGGTTACAGTCCATGGGGTCACAAAGAGTCGGACACGACTGAACGACTTTCCTTTCCTTTGCTTGACACATCAAGCATTATATCGGGGCCTGTATTAAAGTCTAAGGGCTTCCCCTGTGGCTTAGTGGTATAAGAATCTGCTTGTAATGCAAAAGCCACCAGAGACAGTTTCGAGCCCTGGATCAGGAAGATCCTCTGGAGAAGGGTATGCCAACCCACTCCAGTATTCTTGCTTAGAGAATCCCATGGACACAGGAGCCTGGCAGGCTACAGTCTATAGGGTCACAAAGTCAAACATGACTGAGCTTAAAAAAAAATAATTTTTTTTTAATGCTCTAAAGCTTGTTGACTGTCCTGCTGGATCACTAATGTTCTTTGCTTTCAAGTTCTCCATTAATCCTATCATATAAAAGTAATAATAAAAATAGTAACACTCTCTGAAAAAAAAACACCCTAGACAAAATAACTTAGGAGAGAAATATACATTTTTCCACCTGTACTAAAGGGATAAAATGCATGCAGTCACAATTGAGAGTGATTTTAACACCAGATAGCCCTTTTATTGTCAGCTCCATTGGTTTCTTGAAGTGGCTGTGACATTGATATCTTACAAAATGGCTGATTAAATAATTTCTTGAAGTAGCTATGATTTTGATATTCCTGTATCCAAATGGGATTATATTAGACCTGCTCAATATCTTCTTATCCATTGGGTTAGTAAGGTATTATAAGTAGTTAATTTCTGGGGAAAATTCCAGTGCTATTTTTTTTAAAGGCCACAATCCACAAATAGATTATTTTGAAGACTCCATATGTCTTGACGTAACATGCTAAGCAATACAGTTTAACATAAGAAGCTTGGGCTCTGAAAACCTGCAGGTCTATATACAAATGTCAACTCTGCCACTTTCTAATTTGTAATTCCAATCAAGTTATTTAACCCTACTGAATTTAATTTTCTCATCAGTTAAAAAAAAAAAAGTGGGTAGAAGAGAATATGAGAAATGCAGTGTCTTATTTGGAACCTTTTTTCTCTGTGTTGCTGATACTTTACTTTCTGAATTTTAACTGCTGCTTAGAGACTGGAATCTAGCAAAGAGCCTGTATCATGGGAGGCGCTCAACTAATTTTACTTCCTTTTCCTGAGAAGTCATTAAAATTAATGGCTTAATTATATCACTGCATCATTACCTACTAAAAGTATCAAAATGTTAAATCAATCAAGAGTTGGCCAATTGTCACTAGAATGAGTCTAAAATGAACTGATTTACATGAAATCACTGAGTTCCCAGCCACATCTGAGAATTTCCTAAATTCTGATTTGCAGAAGAAAACTAAATGATCAGGTTCTGTAAGAGAAACAAAATAAACTCTGGCTTCAACTCACTGGGCAGTTACATAGTATTGAATCAAGTGATCCTCAAGAACAGGGATCAACAAACTTTCTGCAAAGACCGGAGGCTAATTGTTTTAGGCTTTGCACACCAAATGGTCATTGTTGCAACTTACTAGACTCTGTCTTTATAGCACAAAATCAGCCACAGGTAATAGGTAAACAAATGGGTAAGGCTGCATCAAAAAAATCTTTATTTACAAAAATTGGTGGTGGCCCAGATTTGACTCATAGGCTATAGCTTTCCAGCTTGTGTTCAATACTGATGATGTCTCAACACTCCACCAATTGTCAGCTACACAATTCCTTATATTCCTGATATTGTCTATTAGTCAGCAAGATTACCACAACTATATGTACAGATTTAGAGAACATATTAAAGGAATATCTTAAAGATTAGATATAGGGACTTTCCTGCAATGGTTGACTTCACTTTCCAATTGTAGGGCGTGGGTTTGATCCCTGGTTAGGGAACTAAGATCCCACATGACTCACGGACAAAAACATAAAAAAGAAGCAATATTGCAACAAATTCAATAAAGACTTTAAAAATGGTCCACATCAGAAAATCTTTAAAAATCAATAAACCAAAATTAGGTATAAATTCTAATAATATTCTTCTTAAAAATGTTTAGTAGTAAAATATAGGAGTGGACAAGAAAAATGGCTAAATTTACAAACAATAGTATGATTCCTATCTATCATAAAAACCCAATATTAAATATCTTACAATCAAGAGGGCATTCCAAATAATAATTTTCCATAAACTGGTATGCCAGTTATCAGTTACAGGTTGTGCAAATAACCAGTCAAAAGCACAGAAAATTGTCACTAGGTAACTACAGTAGCTGGAAATACATGAAAACCAAAACAAAATATTTTTAATCTATCCACCTACTTGCAATAGGATTAAGTCCAAGAATTAGAAATCACTGGTTTTACAAATGTAAAGGAATTTTTAGATGTTTGAACAAATGGAAAGAAGAACAAAGATATTGCAGAACATTTGGTAAGCCTCCCCCACAAAACATGTTGCAAACCACAGAATTTGAAAACAAAGTAGAAAGAAGCAAAAGACTATTGTGTGAAGATATTTGAACAGTTTTCTTCCATTGCACACTACAGCTCTTTCTAAAGATCAACATTAAAATAACCACCTGATGTTTTCCAATTAGATTGTGAATTTAGAGGCATGAACAATATATTAGTCATCATTTCTACAAATCGAAGATAGAAATAATATAGGTACATTTGTTAAGAACAGTAAGTTCTAAGCAAATTATTTAAATATATTTAATAATCTACTAGCCTTAATAGGGTATAGAAATCACAAAGTCTCTCATTATGTTACTCTCTCAAAATCCACTCATTTAAATAGCAGGATATTCCCTAAAAGTGTAAAATTCTTCTTGTATCTCACAGTGATGTGCTGCAAAGACCAGAGTTCTTATGGGGAGACTGGTGAATTCAGAAATGCACCACTTGGCCATTCAAAGCAGGCTCCTTCCCCTCTTAATTAAAGAATCCCTCAGCACTACACAAGCAGGCTGTTTTCCAGGATAGAAGAGATGTCATACAGATGTTTCCAACAAAATTTCTAAAAGTTCACCTTGCTGGGAAATAATGACTCCATACAAAGTAAGAATTTTACCAATTCTGTAAGAATGAACACAAGCAAAAGGGCTGGAATTGCCTCTTTTTAAAGGAAAACACATACGCAACATACAACCAGACACATGTTCAGAATGTCCAGATGTCTTCACCGTGCAGGGGAATAATTTTTAAAACTCCACAGAAATAAGAGACACCGAGAGAACGATGAGAAGGTGTTACAAATATGAGAAGTGAGAATACACAGACCTCTCTTGGATTGCCAACTTGATTAGCTCTTCTCCTTTACAGAAAGATCTTTAGTAATTGACATGCCAAAGAAAGGACCCAAAATTATGCCTGATTTCTGGTCAAAGGTGAAAGAAAGAAATGCCAAGAAGACAAATTCTTACAGAAGAGACATGTGAAACGAGGCAGTAAAGATAGGTTTTATAGATCTGCACTACAGAAGATGAAATCCGGTGTGGAATGGATCATGTCTGCTTGTGAATTTTAATGCAGATGATGGAACAAGAGGGCATACATAAAAATTAGGGAAAATCTGATTTGAAACATATGTCGTGCATCCCTTCATTGCAAAGAGTCATAAATGAATGTATGGAATATCAGGCAGGAAAAAAAAAAAAAAAAGCTGTCCAGGTGAAGAACACTGACTATGTTAAAAAAAAAAAAAAAAGCAATTGCATATCATTTCAAGTTAGTAGAATTATAAAGTATTAGGAGTCTTCACTGGATGACTACAACTAATTTCTTACATTTGAATGCTACTTAATTTTTGGTTTTATCACTTCAGAACACAACAAAGGTATTCATTATTAACACATGATGATAAGAAACCCAGAATCAACACATGGACAAGATTCTGAGTTTCTGTAGAGTCTGTAGCTCGACAGTCTTGGCGTTACAATCTCACACGGTGAATTTGGAGAGTTCCAAGTTGTAAAAAATCATATTATTTTGAAGACTAGAGTTCTATAACATATTGTATTTTACTTTTTTAAAGTAACCAAGGAGAACAGCACTTTAACTGCTGCTATATTATAATACAGTAATTCTCTTGAGCAATTTTTGTTTTAACAGACACATGAAATTGAGTAACTGAAATTTTCTTACTGGCTGCTATAAATTTTAGAACCATATTTCAGCACTAACTCAAAGTAACTGAGTAACTTTTGACATAAGCATATCTGTCCTGCGCTCATTACCTCTCCATTTTATGGCATTTCCCTAAATGGTTTGTTTTTCTCTTGCAAATTTTAGCATATTCTAATTTGTTCTATTTTACATAACTTTTAAAATCACTTTAAAATGATTTGAAAAGAATACAATTAATCAATTACTTAGATCCTTCCTATACGGCTGCACAATAAAACATGAGAGCCCAGATTACTCCCATAGTTTAGCTCAATTCAGTTCATACTGATCTTAATACAAGACATCCAGAGCATTTCATTTATTGGATACTCAACATCATCTTTTTGTTTCAAATAAGCCTATACAAAGATGTTCAATGAATACAAAACAATGAAGCAAACATCAAACCCATAGAATTAACACAGAAACAGAATTCTCTCGAAAAAAAAATCTCATTTTATAAAACATTTGTGAATCCATGCTTATGGGATTCAGAAAGTGTCTTTGCCCGAGAAGTTCCCAGCTCAGTGTCTCAGCAATAACTCTTGCTTTCAATATCACGATGCTAAACTCCCAACCCTTGTCAGAATCCATATTTGACACATACATACCTATTCATTGAAATCAGCATGGGTATTTGGTGGTTCAAGTGTTATGGGATGCAAAGGAAGGAAAAACCCCTGGTTCCTTCCCCATAGTGCTACCATTTTTTCTTCTTTCATTTTCATACTTCTTCCCACAGGGGCACTTTCTTAAAAGTCACAATCAGAAAACTAAACCCACACAACCCTGGTGGAACCCAGTGAATTCTCTCCTATATACCACTTATTTCTTTATTGCAAGTGTGTGGGAGTGAAAAAAGATTTTAAAAAGGCACTTTGTGATTGCCTAGATTCTGAAACTATCATATACAATATCCTGCCAAAATCTACATTCCTTGTGTCTCTTCCTTAACAACCTTAATAACCCCAGGTATTAGCATTTATCACATTTTACTTCATCCCAGCAAAATAAAAATTACAAATATAGCTTAATGAAAGGAATTCCACCTTCCAGGCAGCTGTGTACTAAACCAAGTTCTCAGCAGTCTTCAGTTTCTTATATACTTACCAAATTTCCCATTTGTTTCCCATTGGAGAAAATGTCATTATCTACAACAAAACTTATTTTTAATAAGCTTTTTAAAATAGACATATACCATGGGACAGAGGGACAATAAAATGAAGGAGGAGGGGAAAACGACTTCAGAAGGGGATTACACTGATTTTCAGGGGAGCATTTTCAAAATACAAACACTTTTTTTTCTCTCCCCTACCTCCCAAATTCTAAACTACTCATTTTTTCCTATGGGATTAGCTAAGAAAGGGAGAGAAGTTCATAGTTTCACCATTTTTTCTTAAGGTTCTATGAACTAATTAGTGTTTTCACCACGATTTACAAAGCCACTGGGTGTACTCCATCCTTGATACTTCAGAAGCTCTAATCTGAATGTGTCATTATTTCAACCACCAGATGAACAATCTTTTCTGAGAAGGTGGTATGAGGGACAAAGAAACAGTAACATATAAATCAAAAGAAATTGATGGGTTTTTCCATTGTTAAGACTCAGTTGACACAGAGAAAAGAATATTCAATCATAACCCATCTGATCATAAAAACATTACTCCTGGATAGTCTCTGGTAAGAAAAAGAATGTGTCAACATTATGTTCTGGAGGAAAATAGAAAAAAAAATTTTTACTGAAAGTATACTAGTACACTATACATTCATTGGAAAACAGTCAATTCTTAGATTACTGTTTCTAATTCACAGATTCTTAATCTATCAGATATAAATTCAACACCAAGAGCGGTAACTCCACATAGTATATAGTACTTCAGAGTTTAAAATACAGTGTAAGGCAGATTATCTCTTTTAATCCCACAAAAATCTGTTTTATTATTTTAAGTTACAGACATAAAGACAGGAAAAATAAAATTCGGAGAGGTTAAATCACTCACCCCTGTCATTCAGGGAGGGACACTATCAGGTCTGTGGTTCCTGGTCTAGTATCTTTTGCCCTACCTCCTGGAGGTTAATGTTAATTTCATGAAGTCAATACAATTTCAACGAGGTGTTGCTGTTGTTTTTCAGTCACTAAGTTGTGTCTCACTCTTTGTGACTCCATGGACTGCAGCCCACCAGGCTTCCCTGTACCTCACTATCTCTGAGTTTCCTCAGATTCATTGAGTAAGCAATACTATCTAACCATCCTCATCCTCTGCTGCCCCCTTCTTTTCACTTCAGTCTTTCCCAGCATCAAAGTTTTTTCCAGTGAGTCAGCTCTTTACATCAGGTGGTCAAAGTACTGGAGCTTCTGCTTCAGTATCAGTCCTTCCAATGAATATTCAGGGTTGAGTTCCCTTAAGACTGACTGGTTTGATCTCCGTGATGTCCGAAGGACTCTCAGGAGTCTTCTCCGGCATCACAATTTGAAAGCATCATTTCTTTGGTCCAACTCTCACATCCATACCTGACTACTAGAAAAAACATATAGCTTCAATTATACAGACCTTAACGTGCAAGGGGATGTCTGACAATATTCAGTTGTTTCTCTGCAGGCTGTTTTCTTCATCTAAACGTTATTTTCCTCCTGGTATCTCTTTGACAATAAATTACAAGAACTCCAAAATCACAGTTAGGCTATCCATGGAAATCTATAGGAGGGATGTGGGAGTCACGATCCAGGTTCTGTGTCGATCGTCAGTCTCCTAAGAGCATCAGAAAGAGGCACTGAGGCTCTAACTAACAAACAGGAACTGATCGATGTTCTTATGGCTTGCATCTAAATTAGCACAAACGATGCTTTATGCTGCCAAAATGAAATGACATCCTTTTTAGTAGGCTGTACAATTAAATAATTTCTAAATATTGTTAAGGAGCTAAAAATAAGTTACCAGTGCTGTGACAGTGTAACAAACAGGGCTTAGCTTTAAGATAGATCAGATGTAAGTTAAGGAGCTTGCCAGAGCCATGCAAGAATGTATTCTCTTCACTAGTGTCAACAACTTATTTTACGAGCAGTTACTCACCAGAGGGTCAGGCACCGTTAAAGTCAATATAAAACTCCAGAAAGGGGCTTCTTCTCTGGCACACGCTGTATTACTCCTCAGGAATATAGTGGTGATTTAAACAAACCTATGCAATTCAATTTCAAAACAAGTGAGCTTAAATTAATATAATCCCTTATGGAAGACAGTAATATCTGTGCTTACCTATTACTAGTTTAGAATAAGCTAAGATTTCTATATTACTTCAATTGTTTATATGCCATTAGCTGTAGAGACAGTATCATCTTACTCTCAATAAAAACAGAAAAAAATAGTCATTGATAAAATAGTGGCTCAACAATATTTTAATCAATGAGAGTATGAAAATTAAAAAAAAAAATCTTCACTAGCCTGTGTCATTGTAAAATCTAGCAAAGCTGTTCCCAAAGTGAGTCCATTAAAAAAAAAAAAAAAGGTGAAAAAGAGGAAAGAGAAAGAGGGAGAAAGGGAGGGAGAAGGAAAGCATGTGAAACTATAACTGGATGAACTACATTTCTTTTAAATATGTCCTGAACAATTATTCAAAAAATAAAAGAGAGCTTTTAGGAGAAATAACTATAGCTCTTCAACCACAAAACAATAGTATATGTCACCAGACTATTTGTTTATGAATAATTCAGCTTTTATCACCAAACATGCTTGATCATTTCAAGTGTGACACCCATGAAATGTCATTTCAATTCATTCTTCGAGTGTCTTCTTGGCAGTCAGAGGAGAGAATTATAGGATTAAGAGGTCTGGCTATATATAAAACAAGGCAGAAACATTAAAAGCTCTTCTTCAAATGCAAGACTGATGTAATGATTTTAATGAGTTGCATAGTATTGTTCTTCATTCTTAGGAATGGATTATATTTCTGGAAACTGACTTGCCTGATTAGGTTTCATCCAGTCTCTCTGGATTTTACTGCTGAATACAGTCATTTCTATCACATGAACAGCAGGATCCAGGCATCTGCCTCTTTATTGTGGCTTCCATGGTATTATTATTGAATGTGTGAGCCAGTAGGCTCTTGCTGAATGAATTCAAATCATAAAGTTTTTCATACACCAGAGAACCCTTTGGAGGCAACCCAATGGTGAAATACAATTTCTATCCCAAGGAGCTATTTGCTACAGGCCCATAAGGCACAAAAAGAATAAGCTTTAAGAACAGTGTTCTCAAAGTGAAATATGGGAACCAACTCCTTCAGAATTATCTACAGTGGTGAATGAAAGGAGATTCTTGGGTATCTCTTTAGATACATGCAATCGTATTCTTTATAGCCAAATTCCAATCATGTACAAAGTTTGTCTGATGATCCTAAAAATTTAAAAGCCACTATTTATAAACCTATGCCTGCCCTAAAAAATGAAGTCTTAATTTTTAAAGATATTCTATTTTTTTCTCAGTTTTAAAGTCTCTTTTAAATTTTTATTTATTCTTTATGTTTTACTGTACTGGGTCTCTGTTGCTGTGCGGGCTTTTCTCTAGTTATGGAGAGTGGGGCTACCCTCTCATTGTGGTGTGCAGGCTTCACATTATCAGTAGTTGTGATTTCCAGGCTCTAGAGAACAGGTTCAATAGTTGTGGCATGCAAGCTTAGTTCTTTCATGACACGTGGGATTTTCCTGGACCAGGGATCAAACCTGTGCCTCCTCCATTGACAAGCTGATTCTTTACCACTGAGGAAACAAGGAAACCCTGTTTTAAAGTTTTGAGTCCACACAACTCCCAGTTTGCAGTGATGGTCCCCTGAAGAAGACTTATGTAGCACTTTTTTGAATAGGACCAGTATTTGACTACAGGCTGTCATGTAACCCAAATAAGTAGGGTATAACAATGCTGGGGAAATGTCCCAGTAGGATGCCAGACATAAAACTTGAATGAAATAGGTTAATTCTTATGGCATCAAGAGAAATCATGGCATAGAGCTTTTCAAAAATATTATACAACATATAATATGAATTTCAGTATTCTTATTGACATTTCTTTCCCAAACTAGATTATAGTGCCAATGGCACAGTTGAGACATACACACACAGCACATGGGTAGAAGCATATGTTAGAAAAACAGTTGCTTTTCTGCCATATCCACACTTGCCACATATCCTGGAACTTATTAAAATTCTGTTGAAGTGGTCAGACTGTTCTTAGCGTGCTTGTTTTTTCTTGGGGAAATCCATTGCCCTTTCAATGAGGAAACATTCAGTTACCAAGCTATTCCTGGTTTAAAAATAATCTGCAAACTCTGCCTTGTAAACACTTACAGATAGACCACAGAAGTCCCCAGAGCTACCTTGGAAGCAGGCCAAATTTATCTCAAACATATCTTACTCATGTAAAATAAATATTGAAACCATTATTCCAGAAAAACTATTTTTCTAAACCAGTTGCTTTTCACGCTGAAAGTCAAAGCTTCATCATGGAGGTTGGAAACACAAAGGAACATGTCTGATGAAACGTCAACGCAGAAGAAGGATGGAAGGCACAGTTGCCTGCCTCCTCTTTTGCCTAGAAGAGGCCTTGTTGCTCATCCTCACCAGCTTTTGGAGAAAAATGCCTAAATACAGAGCTGAGCTCTAATCTAGGGTTATTCTCATATACTTTCCCCCTCCCTTCAATATTTCCTCTAGAGTAGGGTTGCAAAAATATGGCCCATGGGGGTAACACATCCTTCAACTAGTTTTTGTAAATAAACTATTGCAACACAGCCACACACACTTATTTACACATCATCTATATTGCTTTCCCACTACAAAGTCAGAGCTGAGTAGTTGCAAAGGGACCCTAGGGGCCACAAAGTTAAAAACATTTACGGTCTAGCCTTTTACAGATCCACTCCAGTATTCTTGCCTGGAGAATCTCATGGACAGAGAAGCCTGGTAGGTTACAGTCCACGGGGCTGCAAAGAGTCGGACATGACTGAGCAACTTCACCTCACCTCAGCACTGATCTAGAGAATATTTATTGTTGTCTCAGTAGTGGTTTTTCTCAAACAGAGGTAGATAGAAGCAGAGGTGGTGAATGCCCAGTATGATACAGGTGGAAATTTCATATGAATATTATTGCAGGAAAAAATAGATTATCTTCAAAACAATGTGTATTTTTAACAAAATGATTTATTCTAAAAGTGAGAATTTAACTGAACTGCTGGGATGAAAATGAGGTCAAGAATAACCAAGATAAAATAGTGATTGTAGAAACACTAAATCCCCAAACCTTTCTCCCTTTACTACAACTGCCCTTTACTGCCGTATGGTGATCTTCTCTCCATAATTTTGCCAGATAAATACCAGCACTAATTATTTCTTCATGCTCCCCCACACTCTCTCATTCATTCACTCACTCAACAACTATCTAATGAGGACTTATGATGAGTCAAGTTGTTTTTGTAAATAAACTATTGCAACACAGCCACACACACTTATTTACACATCATCTATATTGCTTTCCCACTACAAAGTCAGAGCTGAGTAGTTGCAAAGGGACCCTAGGGGCCACAAAGTTAAAAACATTTACGGTCTAGCCTTTTACAGATCCACTCCAGTATTCTTGCCTGGAGAATCTCATGGACAGAGAAGCCTGGTAGGTTACAGTCCACGGGGCTGCAAAGAGTCGGACATGACTGAGCAACTTCACCTCACCTCAGCACTGATCTAGAGAATATTTATTGTTGTCTCAGTAGTGGTTTTTCTCAAACAGGTAGATAGAAGCAGAGGTGGTGAATGCCCAGTATGATACAGGTGGAAATTTCATATGAATATTATTGCAGGAAAAAATAGATTATCTTCAAAAAAATGTGTATTTTTAACAAAATGATTTATTCTAAAAGTGAGAATTTAACTGAACTGCTGGGATGAAAATGAGGTCAAGAATAACCAAGATAAAATAGTGATTGTAGAAACACTAAATCCCCAAACCTTTCTCCCTTTACTACAACTGCCCTTTACTGCCGTATGGTGATCTTCTCTCCATAATTTTGCCAGATAAATACCAGCACTAATTATTTCTTCATGCTCCCCACACTCTCTCATTCATTCACTCACTCAACAACTATCTAATGAGGACTTATGATGAGTCAAGTTCTGTGCTAGGTACTTCGCATATAATGACCAACATACGAACATGGGTCAGCTTTCACAGAAAGCTTTTTCAGGTGCAAATTTTGAACCAGATGGTCTTATTTTTGAACTTACAAATAAAGAGAAAAGAATGAAACCCATAAATGTCTTTTATTCCCAGATTAAGTATATTATTAGATTGGCCAAAAAGTTTATTTGGTCTTTCTTCCATAGCATCTTAGGGAAAAACCCTAATGAACATTTTGGCCAACCCAATATTATGCTATGATATACAATGAGGCAATGAAACAGTGCAAAGTATCCATTTATAATATAATAGTATAGATTACTGCCATTACAATTCCCATATCATGACTTTTTATTATAGTAATCTAAATCATATGTTTTGTTAAAAACTTTGGTAACCCTACTCACAGAGCTTAATGGAGGAGAAATTCAAACAAGAAAAATTTTAAGTGCAAGTGTCGAATGTGTTCTAGAAGACATGAAATACAGAGCTCTACAGAAGCAATATGGTAGAGAGTTGGGGGAGAGGTGAAGCTTGATAGAGACGATAGAAAAAGAAATAAAGAAGAAATGAGGAAAGGAGAGGATAATAATCATACATGGTCATGTTGACCATGTAAAGAAAATGGGTGTTTTATTTTGCTGTTTTTAAACTGAGATAAGTGGGAAGCAATTAGAAGTTTTAAATAAGGAGTACTGCAGTCACATTTTTCTGTAGACTTTACAGGAATGATTAGTGGGGCTACTAAAATCTCTTGGGAAGGTAGTTTAGAAATTCAAAAAAGAGCTCATGGAGGCTGATCTGTGGTGACATTAGTGGTGATGAAAAGAAGTAGAGATATTCAAAAGGTATTAAAATCAACAGAAGATGATATTTTTTCAGATTGGGGAGTTGAATGAAAAGGAGAGAATCAATGAAGAATAAGTTTTTCTTTTGTCTTGCCTAGGTTGTGTTGGCATATGCTATGATTGGAATCACAGAGAGGGAGCAGGAAGAGAGAAAAGATGGCAAGTTTAATTTGTAATGATGAGTGTCTAGTACCTGAGGAACATGCATTTGCAGAATATGCATTTGAGTAGGGACACCTGAGGCTCTGGAGAGTGGAAATCAGGATGAATCATCAGTCTACCAATAATGATTGAGACAGTCAGAGTGGATGAAATTACCCAGGTTGTATATTTAGAGTGAAAGAAGAAGGGCCTTGAACAGAATCTATCAGAGCATGGGAATTATGAAAAAAAAGAAAAAGTTAAGAAGGTGTGGCTAAGTAGACTAGAGGAAAAATATGTTGATCTTAGAATCATAGGAGTCAAAATAAAATGCTTCTTGAAGAAAAGGATGATTGATCATATCATATATTTCTGTAAGACAAATACTACCTAAAATACATTCCTTAGATTTACTGTCATTACTAATTATGGCAACAGCAGTTAGGAAAGGGGCACAAGCTATTTTACAGAAGGCTGAGAAATCAACAAAGAAATAAAGTGCAGCAACAAATTTAGATAATGCTTTTTATGTTTAGCTATGAAGGACAATAAAGATAAGAGAGTAGATAGAGAGAAATATTAGGAAGAAGTTATGACAAGAAGAGATCATAAATGAGGCTTCTAGAGAGTAGCTATCACTATTGTATTTCTTAAGCTGGTGGTTGGTCACATAGCTGTGTGAATTTCTAATAATTAAGCTGAACTTTGTGTTTCGGGCATTTTTTGCTTGTTTATAATATATACCAGCTTAAAAAGTATATATATAAATAGTTTTAAACCACAAAAGGAATATAAAAGTAAATCTAACAAAACGTCTGCAAGATGTATGTGACAAAAAATGTAAATACTCATTGAAAGCTATTTTTTTTTAATATTCTTTATTTGGAAAGGCATAATTATATGTTTTGGGTACCAAGAATAGTTGAGATGCAAATTTTCCCAAAATGAGCTATGCATGCTAAGTCACTTCAGTCATGTTCAACTCATTTGCAATCCAAGGACCATAGCCCATCAGGCTCCTCTGTCCATGGGGTTCTCCAGGCAAGAATACTGGAGTGGGTAACCATATTATAAAGGCTTAGAAACAAGAAAAACAAGCCTGAAAAAAAAAGTGAGATAATTTCCCTTGCCAAATATTGAGATTCATAAATACCACAGATAAAAGGTATAAAGATAAGAATATAAGTGAAAAGAAATAGAACAGAAATAAATCCAGACATATATAAATGTGTCATCTGACATTCTAGACTGGTGAGGAAATGACTGACTATTCAAAAAGATGCTGAGAGATTTGTTACTCATTTGGAAAAAAGTAGAAAAATACATGATCATTACTTCACACTCTACACAAAATATAAGCTCCAGATATAATAAGCACCTTACATTTATAAAATAAAATCTGTAAGCCTTCATTTGACAATTAGGATAAGATCTTAATGAGACTGGGGAAGGAAAAAATCCACTAATGATATAAAATATTTAGTCATAAAGATTAAAAGTTCTTATTATCAAAAAGAAAAGACAAATAACCCAAATAAAGCTTGCAGTAGACATAAACAGACATTTTATAAAAAGAAGAAACAGACAGATTATGAACATGAAAGTGTGTTCGTTCTTGTTAATAATCGCGAAATAATTTAAAACCACAGAAAGGTAGAATTTCAGGCAAAAATTTTAAAGTAAGTCGATGTCAATTTTAGAAAAAAGGTGGAACATGAGAACTTGTCCACCTAATCACTGCTGGAGTGTGGGTAAACTGGTACAAACACTTTGGAAAATATTTGCATTTAAAGTTGAGCACATGTATATGTAGCAACTCTATAATTATATTTTTAACAGAATACCTTACGTCTATATGCTGGCAGATTTGCATAGCAAGATGCACAGCGTCATTGTTCCTAACAATCACAAATGTTTATCAAAACAAAGGCACCACAAAACCTATTGCTGTTATGTGGTTATGTGAGTTACATGGAGCAAAGAAATAAATTGTGGTATATTCATATACTAAAATTCCAGTGAATGATATACTACTATACATAGCATCAAAATTGAATCTTGAATAATTCTGAACAAAAGATATAAGGCATAGATAGACACATCATACATTACAATTCCATTCATAAAGTTCAAACCAGTAAACAAAACATACTGTTATGGAATATACATGTAGTTAGACCCAAAATAGAGAAAGAGAACAGAATGTTATCTGGGAGGGTAACAATGGCATATATTGTATTTCTTAAGCGAGATGATGGATACATAAGTATTACTTTCATGTTACAATTTCCAGCACATATGAATTTATACAGTATAAATTTTTTTGTATAATGTATTTTCTAAATATTTTCAAGGAAACTATCATATGTATTAAAAGATATGAAATATTTAATGAGAAAAATTTAACCAATAGATTTTATCTGCTACTTTGAAAATTTAGAGATTGTTTTGTTTTAATTCCTCAATTTAAGAAAAGCTATGTTGTACTGAGCTAGGAAAAAAGTAAATCTAACAAGAATAGTCATAGGGAAAAAATAATTTTAAAAAACAGATGTGTATAAGAGACAGGTGTGGCTAAGTAGACTAGAGGAAAAATATGTTGATCTTAGAATCATAGGAGTCAAAATAAAATGCTTCTTGAAGAAAAGGATGATTGATCATATCATATATTTCTGTAAGACAAATACTACCTAAAATACATTCCTTAGATTTACTGTCATTACTAATTATGGCAACAGCAGTTAGGAAAGGGGCACAAGCTATTTTACAGAAGGCTGAGAAATCAACAAAGAAATAAAGTGCAGCAACAAATTTAGATAATGCTTTTTATGTTTAGCTATGAAGGACAATAAAGATAAGAGAGTAGATAGAGAGAAATATTAGGAGGAAGTTATGACAAGAAGAGATCATAAATGAGGCTTCTAGAGAGTAGCTATCACTATTATATTTCTTAAGCTGGTGGTTGGTCACATAGCTGTGTGAATTTCTAATAATTAAGCTGAACTTTGTGTTTCGGGCATTTTTT